>JBBHAA010002412.1:0-52500 GCA_037953035.1 Aquarana catesbeiana
TTGCATATAATTTGTGATTTAACCCTTCTGTGATAAAGGTAGGACAGGAAGTGAGGCTAAATCTCCCCAGCTGGGACACAGACGGCAATAAAAACCTGACAGGGGGGGGTCGCTCTTCCATACTTACTGTAATCCTGATCTCCAGGCAGATCTAAAAGACACAAATAAATGCAGCTCTGTATTCATAAATACATCATTTAAATTGTATCTTCTAACTGTGAGCTGTGCAAGTCCCTGAATGTGACCTGGGAACAGCTTCCTGTACAGCAGAGCCCTGACTGGCAGAGGGAGAAGCATCACAAGGAGCCAATCGGTTGTGCAAGCAGCATGCTGATTGGAGGAGAGAGCAGAGTGACGGGGAGATGAGCTCGTCATCACTCTGCTGATTTTCCTCCCCCTGCCCATTCACAGGTTGGGGGCGGGTCCAGGCTGACCTTGGCTTAGGGGAAGTGGGTTGAATTATGCTGAATATAAGACTGAGGACATCTAGTGGCAGAAAAAAGTACTGCTGGGAAGGCTAAATAATGTTATTTCCTTTTTTATCTTGATACTTTGTCTGCAGTTTTACTTTACAGACGGAGCAGAGATGGGTAGAGTGCATCTAACACTGTATCGGATTGCAGCTTCCCGGGCCATAGAAGAGGCGGCTGCATTCCTTTTCCCCCAACTGGTCACCCGCCATGAACTCACTTCCGGTCCTATGGTGACAACTGTACTGAGCAGTGTTGTCACCCTATGACCGGAAGTATGAGAGGACTACATAACACCTCACTGTCTCCTCTATGACAGAGGGAGGTGGTTTGTAGTCAACGTAGATCGCAAGGAGCAATTATTAGAGTCCAGAGAGGACAGGAAGTTATTGGCTCACAGGATATCAGCTGGGTGAACAGATACTTTGTTTATTTTTTTATTTTTTTTTTTGCACTTGACAAGCAAATAAAATAATTTCAGGGGAATATTTATAATATAATTTTATTATTATTAATATTATTGGTATTAATATTATTATTCTTTTAGTAGTAGTAGTAATAATAATATTAGTATTGGTATTATTAGTAGTAGTGGTAGTATTAATATTAGTATTGGTGGTATTATTATTATTATTATTATTATTATTAGTAGTGTTATTATTTAGTATTAATATGATTAGTAGGAGTAGTATTAATATTAGCATTGTAGTAGTGGTAGTAGTATTAATATTCGTATTGGTGGTAGTAGTAGTATTGGTGGTATTATTATTAGTAGCAGTAGTATTATTATTAGTATTAATAGGATTAGTATTTATATTCGTATTGGTAGTAGTATTAATATTTGTAGTAGTAGTAGTAGTAGTAGTAGTAATATTCGTATTGGTGATATTATTATTTTTAGTAGTAGTGGTAGTTTTAATATTAGTATTGTAGTAGCAGTAGTATTGGTATTATTATTATTACTAGTAGTAGTAGTAGCAGTAGTATTGATATTAGTAGTAGTAGTATTAGTATTGTAGAAGTATTAATATTGGTATTATTATTAGTAGTAGTAGTAGTATTAATGTTAGTATTGTATTAGCAGTAGTGTTGTTGTTGTTATTAGTAGTAGTATTAATATTGGTATTAGTAGTAGTAGTAGTAGTATTAATGTTAGTATTGTATTAGCAGTAGTGTTGTTGTTGTTATTAGTAGCAGTAGTATTGGTATTAGTAGTAATATTAATATTAGTATTGTAATAGTATTAGTATTGTAGTAGTATTAATATTGGTATTAGTAGTAGTAGTAGTAGTAGTATTAATGTTAGTATTGTAGTAGCAGTAGTAATAATATTAGTATTGATATTTGTATTATTAGTAGTAGTAATATAATATTATTTTATTTGTTTATATTATGTATTTATTATGTTCATATTATATTTATTTATATGATCACAGGGAGCAAGAAGGATACATTTATCCACTTTGGTTTACTGGCAGTATTTTCATTCTCTCTGTAACCAAACTTGGGAGAATTTCCCTGACTTCCTTTCCATGTGACCCCCATACAAGATATTAAGGGGGTCACTTGTAACCAGGATGGGCATTAATTGCAAAAGAAATGTTGTTGGAAGATCTAACTCTTCTTCGCTGTATTAATAAATGTCCATGTCCCCTTCTGAAGTAATTTCCTGTATGAGGAGGAAGTGGGGGGGGGGGGGGATTTCCCCAGTAAGGGAGGAGTAAAAATCATCTAACAGAGGCTCTAACCCGCTTCCATCTCCTTACTTGAAGGTAAGAAAAATATTCAGATGAATGGGGGTCCTTTGGGATGAAACTCTTTTTCTTTAGGTGTATTTAGGGATGAGGGGCTTGACGAACATTCAGTGCTTTTTGCGTCACTTGCCCAATGTGGTCACACTGGTTGCTGATTGGCCGTTCCTTGATGGGAAATCCAGATTTTGGCAACTTAGACCATTTCTATCTCTTACATAAGATAAAAACCCCTTTTTTTTGTGTATATATAGACATTTTCCTGTAGCTGCTGGCCTAGCTTCATTCTGCCCTAAATCCACATGGGTCACACTGGAAACTGAACATACTAAAATCCTTAAAATTTAGAATGGGGGTTGGGAGCAGGTGCAAGTATAGTTAGCATTTGATTGCAATTCTAGAAATTGAAAGCTTGGAAATATTTTTATGTTGTGGAAAAAAGAACGCATTGACCAACCGCATCGTTATGTCTAGCTCCTAATAAACATGGATTTTATCTGGATTTATTACATGGAGACATCTGGCCACCATAAACCGAGCAGAAAAACCGGGGAGCTGCTAAGGAGAGTCCCAAGACTCTTGATAGTGCAAACATAGGGGCACCACAGACTGTAGGGACAGTACAGGCAATTTGGCAAATGGAAGTTCTTCTTATTCACACATTCTGCCTCTAAATGAACCTCGGGGGTTTCTAATGATTTTAAATTAATGAAGCTGGCAGGAAACGGCTGTAAACCCGGCTGGGCAGATTCGGGGTTTATGGCGGGAGCATGCCATGGAAGGTTTATGGCTGGAGCATGCCATGGAAGGTTTATGGCTGGAGCATGCCATGGAAGGTTTATGGCGGGAGCTTGCCATGAAAGGTTTATGGCGGGAGCTTGCCGTGGAAGGTTTATGGCGGGAGCTTGCCGTGGAAGGTTTATGGCGGGAGCTTGCCGTGGAAGGTTTATGGCTGGAGCTTGCCGTGGAAGGTTTATGGCGGAGCTTGCCGTGGAAGGTTTATGGCGGGAGCTTGCCATGGAAGGTTAGTGGTGGGAGCTTGCCATGGAAGGTTTATGGCTGGAGCATGCCATGGAAGGTTTATGGCTGGAGCATGCCATGGAAGGTTTATGGCGGGAGCTTGCCATGAAAGGTTTATGGCGGGAGCTTGCCGTGGAAGGTTTATGGCGGGAGCTTGCCGTGGAAGGTTTATGGCGGGAGCTTGCCGTGGAAGGTTTATGGCTGGAGCTTGCCGTGGAAGGTTTATGGCGGGAGCTTGCCGTGGAAGGTTTATGGCGGGAGCTTGCCATGGAAGGTTAGTGGTGGGAGCTTGCCATGGAAGGTTTATGGCGGGAGCTTACCATGGAAGGTTTATGGCGGCAGCGTGCCAAGGAAGGTTTGTGGCGGGAGCTTGCCATGGAAGGTTTATGGCGGGAGCGAGCCATGAAAGGATAGTGGCGGGAGCTTGCCATGGAAGGTTTATGGCGGGAGCTTGCCATGGAAGGTTTATGGCGGGAGCTTGCCATGGAAGGTTTATGGCGGGAGCTTGCCATGGAAGGTTTATGGCGGGAGCTTGCCATGGAAGGTTTATGGCGGGAGCTTGCCATGGAAGGTTAGTGGCGGAAGCGTGCCATGGAAGGTTAGTGGCGGGAGCTTGCCATGGCAGGTTTATGGTGGGAGCTTGCCATGGAAGGTTAGTGGCGGGAGCGTGCCATGGAAGGTTAGTGGCGGGAGCTTGCCATGGCAGGTTTATGGCGGGAGCGTGCCATGGAAGGTTTATGGCGGGAGCGAGCCATGAAAGGATAGCGGCGGGAGCTTGCCATGGAAGGTTTATGGCGGGAGCTTGCCATGGAAGGTTTATGGCGGGAGCTTGCCATGGAAGGTTTATGGCGGGTTTATGGCGGGAGCGTGCCATGGAAGGTTTATGGCGGGAGCTTGCCATGGAAGGTTTATGGCGGGAGCTTGCCATGGAAGGTTTATGGCGGGTTTATGGCGGGAGCGTGCCATGGAAGGTTTATGGCGGGAGCGAGCCATGAAAGGATAGCGGCGGGAGCTTGCCATGGAAGGTTTATGGCGGGAGCTTGCCATGGAAGGTTTATGGCGGGAGCTTGCCATGGAAGGTTTATGGCGGGAGCTTGCCATGGAAGGTTAGTGGCGGAAGCGTGCCATGGAAGGTTAGTGGCGGGAGCTTGCCATGGCAGGTTTATGGTGGGAGCTTGCCATGGAAGGTTAGTGGCGGGAGCGTGCCATGGAAGGTTAGTGGCGGGAGCTTGCCATGGCAGGTTTATGGTGGGAGCTTGCCATGGAAGGTTAGTGGCGGGAGCGTGCCATGGAAGGTTAGTGGCGGGAGCTTGCCATGGCAGGTTTATGGCGGGAGCGTGCCATGGAAGGTTTATGGCGGGAGCGAGCCATGAAAGGATAGCGGCGGGAGCTTGCCATGGAAGGTTTATGGCGGGAGCTTGCCATGGAAGGTTTATGGCGGGAGCTTGCCATGGAAGGTTAGTGGCGGGAGCGTGCCATGGAAGGTTAGTGGCGGGAGCGTGCCATGGCAGGTTTATGGCGGGAGCGTGCCATGGCAGGTTTATGGTGGGAGCTTGCCATGGAAGGTTTATGGCGGGAGCTTGCCATGGAAGGTTTATGGCGGGAGCTTGCTGTGCAAGGGTTATGGCGGGAGCTTGCCATGGAAGATTTATGGCGGGAGCTTGCCGTGGAAGGTTTATGGCGGGAGCTTGCCGTGGAAGGTTTATGGCGGGAGCTTGCCATGGAAGGTTAGAGGTGGGAGCTTGCCATGGAAGGTTAGTGGCGGGAGCGTGCCATGGAAGGTTAGTGGCGGGAGCTTGCCATGGCAGGTTTATGGCGGGAGCGTGCCATGGAAGGTTTATGGCAGGAGCGAGCCATGAAAGGATAGTGGCGGGAGCTTGCCATGGAAGGTTTATGGCGGGAGCTTGCCATGGAAGGTTTATGGCGGGAGCTTGCCATGGAAGGTTTATGGCGGGAGCTTGCCATGGAAGGTTTATGGCGGGAGCTTGCCATGGAAGGTTTATGGCGGGAGCTTGCCATGGAAGGTTTATGGCGGGAGCTTGCCATGGCAGGTTAGTGGCGGGAGCTTGCCATGGCAGGTTTATGGTGGGAGCTTGCCATGGAAGGTTAGTGGCGGGAGCGTGCCATGGAAGGTTAGTGGCGGGAGCTTGCCATGGCAGGTTTATGGCGGGAGCGTGCCATGGAAGGTTTATGGTGGGAGCTTGCCATGAATAGTACGGCACAATCAGCCTCTTAGTGCCTTGGGTGAGTGACTCCAGGTGACAGTCAACATGTGAGCCAGGCACCTAGCATTTTCAGAATACAAAGTCAGAAATGATAGCGGCTTGTTACACTCATGAACATTTTATAACTAATTTTTTATTATTTACCCCATTCTACCTCCACATTATGCCTGATGGTTCACAAGCAGAAGGTTCATCGGAAGAATATAAAGTTCCCTGCATCATTGAAGGCTTGGGTTTTTTTGTTTTTTTTTTTGGTTCAGGAGGACTTGGCCACATGGGGAGTGAAAATCCAGATTCTGTGCAGGTACTCGTCAGTACAGAGAGGTGTGTGGTTTTTTTTGTTTTTTTGTTTTGTTTTGTTTTTTTTGCTTAAACCCAATAGCAACATTTTATAATTTTAGGGAAAACATTTTATACACTATATGGCCAAATGTGAACCTCCTTCAGGGGTCTCCAGTAAAGGGTCCCGGTAATCCTCCATCAGATAAAGACATTGTAGACAATTGTGCTCTTCCAACCTTGTGGTAACAGTTTGGTGAAGACCCTTTTCTGTTCCAGCATGACTGTGCCCCCCCCCCCATATGTACAAAGCCAGCTCCATAAAGACATGGTGTGACCAGTTTTTGGTGTGGAGGAACTTGTGTCCTGCACAGAGCCCTGACCTCATCCCTACTGATCATCCTTGAGATGGTGTGGAATTGTTAACCAGGTCTTCTCATTCACCATCAGTACCTGACCTCACAAATGGGCACACATTCCCACAAGATTTTGGAGGGTGTCTGTAGGAATTTGTGCCCATTTGTCAGATTTCCACACACCCCCTCCAAAATCTTGTGGTAAGGCTTTCCAGAAGAGTGGGTCCAACTCCATAAAGACATGCTGTGACCAGTTTGGTGTGGAGCAACTAGAGTGTCCTGTACAAAGCCCTGACCTTCACCCTACTGAACACCTTTGGGATCATCATAGGAGGAGGGGGGAAATTCCATATCAATGGCCATGGTTTTGGGATGGAATGTACAACAAGCTCATATGTGTGACGGGTGGAGGAACTCCAGTGTCCTGCATTGAGCCCTAACCTCATCCCTACTGAACACCTTTGGGATGAACAGGAACGTTGACTACAACCCTGGTCTTTTTTTTTGTGCCGAATGAGGGACCCAACATGTGAGCCAGGTCTTCTCATCCAACGTCCATACCTGACCTCACAAATGGGCACAGATTCCTACAGACACCCTCCACCATCTTGTGGAAAGTCTTTCCAGGAGAGTGGAGGGTGGTGTAGATGCAAAGTGGGCCAGCTCCATAAACACATGGTTTGACAATTTGGTGTGGAGGAACTCGAGTGTCCCGAGAACCCCCAGAGAAATGTGAATTGACCAACTAGGCCTGCAATGCTTTCATGGGGCCTTGGTTATCCTATGCCTATGGGACCGGGTCTTCTGACCCAGCATCAGTACCTGACCTCACAAATGGTACAAATTGCCACCCTCCAAAATCTTGTGGAAAGTCTTCCCAGAAGAGTGGAGGTTTTTGTAACCTTAAAGGGGGAAACTCCATTTTAATGGCCGTGGGGGGTGGGTGGCATCTCCAAATTAATGGCCATGGTTTTGGGATGGATTGTACAACAAGTTCACACATGTGTGATGGTCAGATGTCCACAAACATTTGGCTATATAGTGCATCTAATGACTGCAGAAGCTATCTGGTATTTTGAGGTTATTCCCCTTACATTTTAATCAGCAGCCATTGTATTATCCCCCCCCCCCAAAAAAAGGGGGGGGGGTAGTTACCTTGAAAGGTACTAAAGTGTAGCAGGAAACGCTCCTATTCATACATAATACCTTGGCTGCTCATGCAGTTTTAATGAAGATAGACCTCCCACTTAGCAATCACTCTGAGAAGAGGTGTGCTAAGAATGACCTCACTATGGCCACAATGGGATTAGAGGGATCTCCCAATTTGCATCAACCTGTACTTTCCTGCAGCCAGATTCAGCAGGCTTTTCACAGTGTTTTTAGGCGAGGTTGCTGCATCTCTTCACATGATTCCACTCTGTGGGACCTCCACATCTTTCATCCCCCTTGTGTGGGTGAAGCTGCTGTGGACTCCAGGATCGGGGGCTGCTGAAGCCAGGGACTACTAACTGCATTTCACAGACTTTGATTCAGGGCCGTTCATAAGAACCAGGGTTCCAGCTAGGGTTGCCACATGTCCAGGATTCACCCGGACAGTTGGGGTTTGGAATCATGTGTCCGGGTTTCAGACTGCCTGAAACCCGGACACATTATCTAGACTGGACTATGGCTTCCCAGCAGGGTTGCTGGCTGCAGTTGTCTAAGCTGAGAGTGTCTGTTACACTCTTTCACACTGCCCAAAGCCAACACCAACAACCCCCCCCCCCCCAAAACACACACAGACAGGAGAGGAGAGAGGGCGTGATCTGCGCCTCTTCCCCCCACCCCTAACCCTCTGTCTCTGCCCACACTCCAATCCCCAGTGCTGTGCCTCAGAATAGGAAAGTAAGTTGGTGCCGGAAATTTGAAGTCCAGCAGCCTCAGATACATCTGGATGAGAGGTGCTGACTGCCAAGGGGGTGAGTGAGCTCACCATCCATTCCCTGTCTGTGACTGAAGTCTCCCCCCTTCTCTCTCCTGCCTCTGAGTAAGTACACTAAGGGAAATCAGAGTTCTCAGAGCACCCCTTACATCAGAGTTCCCCTTTACACCAGAGGCCACAGTGTTCCCCCTTACATCAGAGTCCTCTCCGTACAGCAGAGTTCTCAGTGTTCCCCCTTAAATCAGGGTTCCCAGAGCATCCCTTATGTCAGAGTCCCCAGAGTTCTCCCTTATATCAGAGTCTGCAGAGTCTCCCCTTAAAGTGAAAGGGAACTCTGCGAGTTCAGATGTAAAAGGGAAACTCTATGGACTCTGATGTAAAGGGGAACTCTTGTTACTAACTTCATATGATTAGAAAAGTTATTTAATAGCAAAATATATGTATAGTTTTTACTATTAAAAAGAAAAAAAAAATTGCAGTGCGCCGCTAAAGTGTTCAGGTTTGAAAAGGTGGCAACCCTAGGTCCAGCATCCATAGGGATTACCCTGGCACAGCCCAGCAGCGGATGAATGAATGGCAGGATACATTCAGGGAGGCACGGAACGCAGAGATTTCATGTATAGATGGAGGGCACTCTGTGTGTATCTAACATAAAAAACGTGGAATGTTTCTAAACTTCTAATGCAGTTGCTATGTGACCATCCTTGGATACAAATGGTACTTGGCAGAGACCTCATTTCACGTACCGCGCGCCATTTCGGTTTCTTTCCATAGTCCTTGGTGCCCATTAAAATCTATCTTTGTGTCGCTGATCTATAGACGCATCATGAAGGTTCTCCGCAGAAAGCGACCTTTTGCTTTGGAAACACGACCACTTAAGTCTGAGAGTGCGGCTGCACCCGGGACGTTCGGCGTCCTCGGCTGCCGCGTCTACAGAAAGCTTTTTAGCCACTCAAAAGTGGGAAATCATTGATGGAAAAGGAAGAGTTTTCGTGGCTGCAAGGAGCCGCAAGATCGCCAGATTTCACGGAGAAAAAAAAATTTCAGTTTTCTGCCTCTGAGAAGATACATTTCATGTTCCATCACATGGAGAGCGGAGCGCAGACGGAACGCTTTGAACCACATCCGATTCGCACGACATTTCTGCCGTGCATCTGCAGTGCGAATCGAAAAAGAGTTCTGTGCGTTTTCTGAGCACTCTGGTGCAGTTCAGGTGCGAATTTCAGGCTCATTGACTTCTATGGGAATGCTTCTGAATCGCATATGTCATCAGTTTTTGGACACAATTTAAAAGTGAGAAAAAAAAAAACAGCTGGGGGTCCACCCCCAATCCATAGCAGACCCCTATCCGAGTATGCAGGAAGGGGGGGGGAGTGAGTACCCCCCCCCCCCCAGAATCAGGCCACATGCCCTCAACATGGGACCCCTCCCCCCCAAAGCAACTTATACCCAAGGGCCTCTTCCCCACAACCCTGGCCAGTGGTTGTGGGGGCGGGGGGGCGTATCAGAATCTGGAAGCCCCCTTTTAACAAGGGGCCCCCAGATCCTGGCCACCTCCCATGTGAATGAGTATGGAGTAACAAGTGTAAGATATAAATAAATACACACCTAAAAGAAAAAACAGGTCTGAACCCGACGGGGGGCCCCCGCTGTCTGACAGCTCCACCGCCCCATCACTGGGTTACCTCGCCCATTGTGGCATCATTCATCCAGCGTGCCCCAGTCAATGTCACACTGATGTTACTGGCGGGTGACATTAGTGGAGGGAGTCGGTGGAGCTGTTGGACAGCGGGAGCCAGCAGGGCTGGTCTGGGAATAAAAACCAGCCCTGAAAACAATTTTTAATACCAGCCCAACAGCATAACAACATTTATTTTCTTGTTCATGAAAGGGAAAACCATGGAGCAGGAGATGGTCATAGGCTGTGCGGACATGGGTACTGGAGGACATGTAAGAGGCTGCGGACATGGTTTAGGAGATGCAGAGGCTGTGGACATGGTACTGGAGATGCAGAGGCTGTAGACATGGTACAGGAGGACATGTCAGAGGCTGTGGACATGGTACAGGAGATGCAGAGACTGTGGACATGGTACAGGAGATGTCAGAGGCTGTAGACATGGTACAGGAGGACATGTCAGAGGCTGTGGACATGGTACAAGAGGACATGTCAGAGGCTGTGGACATGGTACAAGAGGACGTCTCTGAGGCTGTAGACATGGTACAAGAGGACGTGTCGGAGGCTGTGGACACGGTACAGGAGGACTTGTCGGAGGCTGTGGACACGGTACAGGAGGACATGTCGGAGGCTGTGGACACGGTACAGGAGGACATGTCGGAGGCTGTGGACACGGTAACAGGAGGACGTGTCGGAGGCTTGGGGCACGGTACAGGAGGACGTGTCGGAGGCTGTGGACACGGTACAGGAGGACGTGTCTGGAGGCTGTGGACACGGTACAGGAGGACGTGTCTGAGGCTGTGGACACGGTACAGGAGGACGTGTCTGAGGCTGTGGACACGGTACAGGAGGACGTGTCTGAGGCTGTGGACACGGTACAGGAGGACGTGTCTGAGGCTGTGGACACGGTACAGGAGGACGTGTCTGAGGCTGTGGACACGGTACAGGAGGACGTGTCTGAGGCTGTGGACACGGTACAGGAGGACGTGTCTGAGGCTGTGGACACGGTACAGGAGGACGTGTCTGAGGCTGTGGACACGGTACAGGAGGACGTGTCTGAGGCTGTGGACATGGTACAGGAGAGCAATAACAGGAGGTGGTCAGAGGTTGTGGAGCGGTCTTACTGGCCTGTGATAGGTGCACGCCACCTCTGAGACTCACACTCCACTGCTGCCTTACATTCTTACATTGAAAATGGCCGATCGTGTACAGACTTTCCCGAGCGGTGGTGGCAAATGCACAGTTGGCATGGCAGCCCGGGCCCGCAGCCATATTTTTTACGGGCACCGCTGCCCTCTTAAGTGGCCCCAGGGCAAGCGGCCTTGCCGACCTACTGGGAAATTTCCCGGTAGGCCAGTCCGGCCCTGGGAGCCAGCGTTGGGTTCAGATCTGCTTTTTTTTGCTTGTGGTTTTATTTATTTTTGACACCTTTTTTTTTTTTTTTCTTGTGAATGAGTAGGAGTACAGTGGGTATGGGGTACCCCATACTTATTCACATAGGGGAGCAGGACCTGTGGGCTTCCAGATTGCTTGTTAAAGGGGGCTTCCAGATTCTGATAAGCCCCCTGCCCCCAGACCCCCACAACAACCGGCCAGGGTTGTCGGGAAGAGGCCCTTGTCCTCATGAACATGAGGACAAGGAAATTTGGGTGGGGGGGGAGGACCCCCCATGTTGAGGGCATGTGACCTGGTATGGTTTCCTGGTCTGCAGGGCAGCATGCTTGGATAAGGGTCCGGTATGGATTGGGTGGGGGTTCTTTTTCCTGAAGTATTATTGCCTGCAATTGTTTTGTTTACGTTCAACTATTAGCGGGGAACCCCACTGAGAGCTGGTGAGTCATTGGTTGTTAGGGACGCGGCGGCCGCCCGCTCCTGAAATTCACATCCGAACGGTATCTAAATCGCAGCTGAACCGCACATGTGTGGACTTGGTCTAAGATAGATGGAAGAGGTTATGTTGGAGCTTCTGGTCTTCTCGTTGTCTGAATCTTTCCTGAACTCCTCTTTAGCAGGCCATACACTTCTAGGCAGTGCAGAGGCACTGTGAGAAGCCTGCTTAACCTGCTTGCAGTGGGCTGTACAAAAGGTGAATTGATTTTCTGATTGTAGGTGGAATTCTTTCTTTTCGACGTCTGGAGTCATTTCTTTGGAGTCTGTTGCTTGCGCACTCCAAGTAAGGAAATGCTTCAGCCTCTCAGGCCCCTTTGAAGGCTCGTTGCGTTTCATGGTCAATCTGAAGGATGTGAGGAGTCACGGCCGTTTCCTTCTCCGGCCGCCTGACTTTTTTTTTCCACCCAGTTTTAACGCTGATCTCGTGCGTCGCCTTCCGCAGGCAAAAAATTAGGAAGAAGGTGGGGGGGGGGGTCCCCGAACAGGTGGGGGAGGGGAAAATTATTCATCGCATTGTTTTGGCTCTAAGTGTTGTGAGTGTTGCATGTTACAGAATGATTGTTTGTTTGTTTGTTTTTTTTTGTTTTTTTTTTTGTGTCATTCATCTATTATTTGTTCTATATATAGATTATGTTTACACCACCATTATATTCCATAACCCTCCACAGCAGATTACACTGGAAACATAACATGGCAGGAAACAAAACTCATCAGGGGGTCACTTGTTAGAGGAGCATAACCTGCCGTGTGCCTGAAATATGACACTGCCAGAGCTGCCCCAAATTATCGGCCATTGAACTTTGTGATCTGTGGCTCCTCATGAACCCCTTCAGTACCGGACATTTTCACCCCCTTCCTGAATATTATTTCTTTTTTTCAAAATCGTCCGTATTTTTTGTTTATAGCGCAAAAAATAAAAATCGCAGAGGTGATCAATTACCACCAAAAGAAAGCTCTATTTGTGGGAAAAAAAAGGACATAAACTTTATTTGTGTACAGAGTCACATGACCGCGCAATTGTCAGTTAAAATAACGCAGTGCCATATCGCCTGGTCAAAAAATGACCAGGTCATAAAGGGGGGGGGGGTAAACCTTCCGGAGCTGAAGTGGTTAACATTTGTTTTACCCTTAGGTGTGAAGGGATTAATGGGTGTTTAGATGGGACTGTCTTCCTTCGGAATTTTGAGTGTATTGCACCATGATATGAAGCAGTCATTATGACATAAAAGATACAAGGCCCCCTACTGGGCAGTTTGTATAATAGCCATGTTTGGATGGTTTATGGTTGCATTACCCCTCGTTTTTTTTTTAGTTGAACACAATAAAAGAAACATTCCCCAGAAAGCGATTTGTTAAGATTTTCACCCAGCACTTGCAGTTTATCACGGGGTCTGCAGTGGTTGGTATGCAGTGCAGTGCAGTAGGGTCACTACAGTGCCGATGCGCTGATTGTGGTACAATGCGTTGCTGTTAACTTTTTTTTTGTATATTTTTTTTTGTATTTTTTTTTAAAACAACTTTATTGAAATGTCTAAACCCAGGACCCTGCATTCACTATATCTGCTCCCCCCAGGAGCCTGCATTCACTATATCTGCTCTCCACAGGACCCTGTATTCACTATATCTGGTCTCCCCAGGACCCTGCATTCCCTATATCTGGTCTCCCCAGGAGCCTGCATTCACTATATCTGCTCTCCACAGGACCCTGTATTCACTATATCTGGTCTCCCCAGGAGCCTGCATTCACTATATCTGCTCTCCACAGGAGCCTGCATTCCCTATATCTGGTCTCCCCAGGAGCCTGCATTCACTATATCTGCTCTCCACAGGAGCCTGCATTCACTATATCTGGTCTCCCCAGGACTCTGCAATCACTATATCTGGTCTTCCCAGGACTCTGCATTCACTATATCTGGTCTCCCCAGGAGCCTGCAATCACTATATCTGGTCTTCCCAGGACTCTGCATTCACTATATCTGGTCTCTCCAGGGTTTTTTAAACAACTTTTTTATTGAAATGTCTAAACCCAGGAGCCTGCATTCACTATATCTGGTCTCCCCGGAAGCCTGCATTCACTATATCTGATCTCCCCAGGACCCTGCATTCACTATATCTGCTCCCCCCAGGAGCCTGCATTCACTATATCTGATCCCCCCAGGACCCTGCATTCACTATATCTGCTTTCCCCAGGAGCCTGCATTCACTATATCTGCTTTCCCCAGGAGCCTGCATTCACTATATCTGGTCTCCCCAGGATCCTGCATTCCCTATATCTGGTCTCCCCAGGACCCTGCATTCACTATATCTGGTCTCCCCAGGACCCTGCATTCACTATATCTGGTCTCCCCAAGAACCCTGCATTCACTATATCTGGTCTCCCCAGGATCCTGCATTCCCTATATCTGGTCTCCCCAGGAGCCTGCATTCACTATATCTGCTCTCCCCAGGAGCCTGCATTCTCTATATCTGCTCTCCCCAGGAGCCTGCATTCACTATATCTGCTCTCCCCAGGAGCCTGCATTCACTATACCTGGTCTCCCCAGCAGCCTGCATTCACTAAATGGTCTCCCCAGGATCCTGCATTCACTATATCTGGTCTCCCCAGGAGCCTGCATTCACTATATCTGCTCTACCCAGGACCCTGCATTCACTATATCTGGTCTCCCCAGGATCCTGCATTCACTATATCTGGTCTCCCCCGGAGCCTGCATTCACAACATGGAAATACAGTTGTTTTAGTAAATATAAACTGCTAAATACATTTTCTCATCAGCAGTATACAGCAGTCTTGTGACTTCTATCAGTGTCTGGTTAAAGCTTGTAGGAGGAGTTTTCACACTCCTGAGTCCAATGAGGCTGCAGGACCCCTGACCCTCTGTCTGGACAGTGCTAATTGGCCCTGTGCTGATCACATGCACCCTTTGAAGAAAAAGGAAAAAAAGAAAAACTCTCTAACAATACACACCAAACTGAGCATGTGCAGAGTGACTCCAAGGCTCTTTGCTATCAGGAGATGGATTGGGGACAGTGGAAGAAGCGGAGGATCAGAGGAGACAGGATCAAACAGCCTTTTTACACAATGCGCAGGATTAACCCCTTAGGTTTAACACTGAGTGTAATAAGCATGCTTTACTGCATATACAGACTGATTTTACTGTTGTGAGTTTAGTAACACTTTAAAGTGGTTGTAAAGCCACGTAGAAAAAAAAAAGACCTGCAAGACAAAGGAATAACGAGCTGGTATGCATAGCATACTAGCTCATTGTGTAATACTCACCTGAGCGCACCAGCCGGCGACATCGCTCTTGGAGTTAATATCCGGGTATCGCAGGCTCCAGTGCTGTGATTGGCTGGAGCCGCAATGACGTCACTCCCACGGCACAGGGCCCTGAAGAAGCTATACGATCGGCCGTTCCTTCAGTACGCATGCGCCGATGACATCGGGGGATTATATAGTGCATATCTCCTAAACGGTGCGGGGAGAAGGAGACAGGACTCTAGTCCCTGCATACAAGGGTGACCCCATAGGGTGCTGCAAGAGAAAGGAGACACCCTGAGACAGGAGACCCGAGGCAGCGGTCATGTGACCGGCTTATAGCGGTATATAGACAAGGATTATAGATAAAGAAGCTGCAGACTCAGGAAGTGATTCCATCAGCTGCTGAGGGTGTAATATCACTTTAACAGAGGACAGTCTGGAGAAGCAGGGGGGTGGGGGCAGGGGAGCACCTTGCCATCCTAGTCTATGGGGCTGTGTGTTTCTATTGATGCACACACTGTAGAGAGACCCAACTCTAGTCCCTGCATACAAGGGTGACCCCATAGGACGCTGCAAGGGAAAGTTGAAATTTTGAGTAAGGGGGTGTGAGGGTCTGCAGTGCGAGCTGAACGTGTTCTCTTCTATAACCCAGTGCTGCCATTCTAACATGTTTCGGGAGCTGGGGGCAGCAGAGAATAGTAAAAGATAATCCTGTGTGAAGATTTTTTTTTTTTTTTTTTTTAAAGCTGTACTCATAGGAAGCTACAGAAGACACAGATGAATGCATCTCCAGTAATGACATTGTTACATGTGTGGGTACATATAGGTAGTGTGAGTTCCTGAATGGCACCGGATATCAGCCTCGGCCTGTACAGCAGAGCTTGGAGGGAGAAGCCGCACCAGACATCCTGATAGGAGGAGAGAGCAGAATGACAGATGAGCTCATCACTGTGCTGCTTCTTCTTTCATTATCCAATCACAGGCTGGGGGGCGGGTCCAGAGTGATTTGAGCTTGGGGAAAGCTGGTTGAGTGATGCTGGCCATCAGACTGAGGACATCTAGTGGCAGAAAAAAGTACTGCAGAGGAAATCCTCTGGATTGAAGGTGAATATCTATCTTTTGATGAGCTATTCATTATTATCTACCTCCAAAATCCAAAGTGTGTGTGTGTGGTTGGGGTGGGGGCTTGGGAGGCGAGGGTGAAACAGGAAGCTATGATGAATAGGAGTCCACACAGTGTATATGCATGTCTGTGTTCTTTTATTATCGGGCCCCTGGGGCCCTTCTAGTGGTTAACGGAACCTATGGGTCATGTCAGTGTTTATCCTGCTATAGAGAGCAGTAATCTCCGATGTTCTAGTGATGCCGGGAACCATCGGAGGAGGAGGCCACCAGGGAGGTTTAAGGTCTAAGTGGTCTATAAATATTTAAGGCGGTCCTGTCCGGTACGCACAGCGCCGGCGCTCCTTGCGGGGAATTGATGTTCTATTCATGAGAACGCACTCTGAGGTCCTCTAGTCTGCCTTACTCGATCGGCGTCAACATCTTTCAGCTGCTTAAAGGAAAACTTTGCTATAAATATCCCCGGACTCTCCTTTACAGAGATGCTGCATGCCGGGCTGTCATGCTTATCCTATGGCTTCAGTGCTTTAAGGCCCCCTTCAAACCCATGCGTTGTGTTAATGTGATACAATCATTCCCGCATGTTGAAGTGGGCTACATTAAGGCGACCCATTTATTGGGTCAAAAATTGGACATGAACCTTTAATTTTTTTTTTCAATGTATCGCAATGCACACCATGCGTGAATTAGCTCCGCAACATGGCGCACCGCGGTACATCCATTGTGGTAACGCGCTAATGTCATGAGGACCCAGAAGACGTATGCAGATCAGAATTTCTAACTTGCCCCGGGCTTCACCAGCTGCTTGCTGGTTCCAGGTGTGTGACACACAAGTACCTTGGCCAGAAGAAGCCAGGCAAGTAGCAATTTTAGAAGGTCAGCAGCCATCCTGACTTGTCTCAGGTTTCCGACCATCCCCTCGGAATTGTTGAGTGGAATGCGGGTCCATGCTTCTCTGTCTGCCACTCTTCCAGATGGATCTCCACGCATTGCAGTTTTATATAGGGTTTTTCGGTGCTCCTTGGGTTTTGGGCGCTCCTTGGGTTTTGGGCGCTCCTTGGGTTTTGGGCTCTATTTGGGTTTTGGATACTCCTTGGATTTTGGGTGCTCCTTGGGTTTTGGGTGCTCCCTGGGTTTTAGGTGCTTTCTGGCTTCTGGGTGCTCTTCGGGTTCTGGGTGCTCCCTGGGTTTTAGGCGCTCCTTGGGTTTTAGGTGCCTTTTGGCTTCTGGGTGCTCCTTGGGTCATCCCCATCCTCTATCGGACCACAGAGTACAGCCACCACCAGAGAGTTCCTTCAAGTATCTGTTCCATCTTGGATCCTTGTGGTATCTCAACTCAAGAAGCCTTGACTTTTGCCCAGGTCAAGATTAAACTCCACCCCCTGGCTTTAACCCTCGCACTCCTCCAGTTTTCAGCCTCTACTGCCCACTGAGGCTCCATCTTGTAGCCTAACAGCATTGTGGCTGAAATCTGTAGACTAACCTTTCCCGGTGTGCTTCTCAGTGCTGAGGAAAGGTGAATCCACATTGTATTTGGGAACCAGCAACACACACCTGTGTGCTCTGCTGGGGCACCTTTACACTAGCTTCAGCCTCCTGAAGAGCAATCTGTGGTGGATTGCTCTTCAGAGGGTTACTTGATCGGAAACGAGGCGGCGTTGTGTCAACTTCTCACTGCTTGTTTAACCCCTAAAAACCTGCACCACAATCCAGCAGTATAGAAGCAACAGGGGAGATCATTTTTCCTGTGCCACGATGTGCACAGCCACATTCACTGCCAACGCAATGTGTACAGCCCCTGGTAGAGTTATAAAAGGTGACCAGAGCGTTAATGCACATGTCTTATTATGCCACACATTAACGTGCATTGCACTGAGGAAACCCATTAAAATGGAATGCCGACATACCAAAATGTCCCCCCAAAAAATCAGACTTGTCACAAAATGTTTGCCGCAAGACGCTATAGGAGAATTACAGTGTGTTGCCAGGTCAATATTAAGCCCCACCTCCATATTAAACCCCACCTCCTGCCATTATTGTGTTTTTTTTTTTTTTTTTTCCACCAGTGGTCAGTCCTATCCCTGGTAATTGAAAGGCTCAAGTATATAGGGCATTGACCAAGTCAATATTAAGCCCCGCCCCCATATTAAACCCCTCCTCCTGCCATTAATGCATTTTTTTAACCTGTGGTTAGTCCTATCCCTGGTTATCGAAAGGCTCAGGTATATAGGGCATTGATTAAGTCAATATTAAGCCCCGCCCCCACAATAAACCCCTCCTCCTGCCATTAATGCGTTTTTTTTTTTTTTATCAGTGGTCAATCCTATCCCTGGTGATCGAAAGGCTCAAGTATATAGGGCATTGACCAAGTCAATATTAAGTCCCGCCCCCATAATAAACCCCTCCTCCTGCCATTAATGCATTTTTTTTTTAACCAGTGGTCAATCCTATCCCTGGTGATCGAAAGGCTCAGGTACATAGGGCATTGACTTCCGGCCAGGTCAAAAATAGCCCCCCCCCCCTTTAAAGCCCACCACCTTCATCGAAGCCTGGATGTGCAGATCTTATTTTACAGGCTCGGCCTGCTTTGATCAACTTGACAATAACTCTAAGGGCCCATTTACATTCTTGCAGTGCGTTAATGTGGATTATGTCGATCATTAATGTGCGTTTACACTGAGGCACCTCTATGGGCTTCCCATGTGCCAAAACTACCCGGACATTTGAGTGCATCGGAGGTACCACTCAATTGGTGCATTGCCATACCTTGCAGTGTGTTACACTAAGGTGACATATATACTGTATAGTGTATTGGGGTGCTTTTCAAAATGAGGGGCACCCCAATGCTTCAATGCAGCACCCTTCCACAACGCATGGATCGGCATCGCACACGAACCCTGCTCTGCAGTCATCCTTGCTGTGTGCTGCCTTCCTCCTCTTCCCATATGCTGGGAGGTGGGGGGGAGCCGGTCATGTCCGTCCTCTTCCTCCTCCTCCTCCTTCTTGGAAGCCGAGGGCTTTAAGGGAAGATGAGAATTGTAATTTCTGGAAGTGCTGCAGAGGCAGTTCTACTCGGCGCTCTCCATGTATCCGACCTTCCAATCTTAACCCTCCGCCAACCAATCGGGAGGGATCGAGGTGAAGCTGCACTCCCACACCCCAAAGGGTTAAATGCTTCTAGTCCAGATGGGCAGGAGGAAGGTGCATTGCCCTATTCCTGGCTCCGACAGAGATACTGCTGCTCTGGGGTGAGTAATACACCCTACCCCCGCACCCCCTAGACTAAATATATATACTGTCAGTATGTGTATAGATATTTATATATACACTCACCGGCCACTTTATTAGGTACACCTGTTCAATCGCTTGGTAACACAAATTGCTAATCAGCCAATCACATGGCAGCAACTCCATGCATTTAGGCATCTAGAGGTGGCAAAGACGACTTGCTGAAGTTCAAACCGAGCATCAGAATGGGGAAGATGAGGGATTGAAGTGACTGTGAACGTGGCATGGTTGTTGGTGCCGGACGGGCCGGTCTGAGTATTTCTGAGATTTTCACACACAACCATCTCTCGGGGTTTACAGAGAATGGTGGGGAAAAAAGAGAAAATATCCAGTGAGCGGCGGTTGTGTGAAGGAAAATGCCTTGTTGAGGTCAGAGGAGAATGGGCAGACTGGTTCCAGATCATAGAAAGGCAACAGTAACTCAAATAACCACTCGTTACATCCAAGGTATGCAGAATAGCATCTCTGAACGCACAACACATCCAACCTTGAAGCAGATGGGCTACAGCAGCAGAAGACCACACCGGGTGCCACTCCTGTCAGCTAAGAACAGAAAACTGAGGCTACAATTTGCACAGATCACCAAAATTGGACAATAGAGGATTGGAAAAATGTTGCCTGGTCTTTGAGTCTGGATTTCAGCTGCGACATTCAGATTGGGGGGTCAGAATTTGGTGCATGGATCCATCCTGCCTTGTATCACCGGTTCAGGCTGGTGGGGATGGTGTAATGATGGGGGTGGGGGGGATATTTTCTTGGCACACTTTGGGCCCCTTAGTACCAATTGATCATGGTTTATACACCACGTCCTACCTGAGTATTGTTGCTGACCATGTCCATCCCTTTATGACTACAGTGTCCCCATCTTCTGATGGCTCCTTCCAGCAGGATAATGCACCATGTCACAAAGCTCCAATCATCTCACCACTGGACAATGAGGTCCCTGTACTCCAATGGCCTCCACACTCACCACATCTCATCCAATAGAGCACCTTTGGGATGTGGTGGAACGTGAGATTTGCATCATGAATGTGCCGACAAATCTGCGTTATGCTATCATCTCACTATGGAGCAAAATCTCAGAGGAATGTTTCCAACACCTTGTTGTATCTGTGCCACCAAGAATGGAGGCAAAAGGAGGTCCAACCCGGTACTAGCAAGGTGTACCTAATAAAGTGGACAGTGAGTTGTATACGGTATATAAAATGTACTATCATCCAATAATGTGGTGGTGGAGTTATTGGGTTGGCAGATTCTACACCAAAAGATTTCCACGGTCACCTTGGGTCATGATATGGATGAGAGTTGAGAATTGAAGCTTCAAACTGTAATTTTTCAAGTCCAGATACAAGTTTATTCCAATGGCAGTCAGTAAAGCCGATGCGTTTTGGGTCCATAACAGTGCTTGTAAAAAATGAAGCCATCTACACTATATTACCAAAAGTATTGGGACGCCTGCCTTTACACACACACATGAACTTTAATGGCCTCCCAGTCTTAGTCCGTAGGGTTCAATATTGAGTTGGCCCACCCTTTGCAGCTATAACAGCTACAACTCTTCTGGGAAGGCCGTCCACAAGGTTTAGGAGTGTGTCTATGGGAATGTTTGACCATTCTTCCAGAAGCGCACTTGTGAGGTCAGGCACTGATGTTGGACGAGAAGGCCTGGCTCACAGTCTCCACTCTAATTCATCCCAAAAGGTGTTCTATCGGGTTGAGGTCAGGACTCTGTGCAGGTCAGTCAAGTTCCCCACCCCAAACTCGCTCATCCTTGTCTTCATGGACCTTACTTTGTGCACTGGTGTGCAGTCATGTTGGAACAAGAAGAGGCCATCCCCAAACTGTTCCCACAAAGTTGGGAGTATGAAATTGTCCAAAATGTCTTGGTATGCTGACGCCTTAAGAGTTCCCTTCACTGGAACTAAGGGGCCAAGCCCAACCCCTGAAAAACAACTCCACACCATAATCCCCCCCTCCACCAAATGATTTGGAGGGGTGGCCCAGTACGTTTTGGCAATATAGTTTGTCCCCATTCTATACAGTGCCTTGAAAAACTATTCATATCCCTTAAAAATTTCCCCATTTTGTCATGTTACAACCAAAAACATAAATGTATTTTATTGGGATTTTATGTGATAGACCAACACAAAGTGGCTCATAATTGTGAAGTGGAAGGAAAATGATAAATGGTTTTCAACATTTGTTACAAATGAATATCTGAAAAATGTGGGTGGCATTTGTATTCAGCCCCCTTTACTCTGATACCCCTAACTAAAATCTAGTGGAACCAATTGCCTTCAGAGGTCACCTAGCTAGTAAATAGAGTCCACCTGTGTGTAATTTAATCTCAGTATAAATACAGCTGTTCTGTGAAGCCTTCAGAGGTTTGTTAGAGAACCTTAGTGAACAAACGGTATCATGAAGGCCAAGGAACACACCAGACAGGTCAGAGATAAAGTTGTGGAGAAGTATAAAGCAGGGTTAGGTTATAACAAAAAAAATATCCCAAACTTTGAACATCTCACGGAGCTCTGTTCAATCCATCATCCGAATATGGAAAGAGTATGGCACAACCGCAAACCTACCAAGACATGACCGTCCACCTAAACTGACCGGCCGGGCAAGGAGAACATTCATCAGAGAAGAGCCAAGAGGTCCATGGTAACTCTGGAGGAGCTGCAGAGATCCACAGCTCAGGTGGGAGAATCTGTCCACAGGACAACTATTAGTCGTGTTCTCCACAAATCTGACCTTTATGGAAGAGTGACAAGAAGAAAGACATTGGTGAAAGAAAGCCATAAGAAGTCCTGTTTGCAGTTTGCAAGAAGCCATGTGGAGGACACAGCAAACGTGGAAGAAGGTGCTCTGGTCAGATGAGACCAAAATTGAACTTTTTGGCCTAAAAGCAAAACGCTTTGTGTGGCGAAAAATTAACACTGCACGACACCCTGAACACACCATCCACACTGTGAAACATGGCGGTGGCAGCATCATGTTGTGGGGATGCTTTTCTTCAGCAATGACAGGGAAGCTGGTCAGAGTTGATGGGAAGATGGATGGAGCCAAATACAGGACAGTCTTAGAAGAAAACCTGTTAGAGTCTGCAAAAGACTTGAGACTGGGGTGGAGGTTCACCTTCCAGCAGGACAACGACCCGAAACATACAGCCAGAGCTACAATGGAATGGTTTAGATCAAAGCATATTCATGTGTTAGAATGGCCCAGTCAAAGTCCAGACCTAAATCCAATTGAGAATCTGTGGCAAGACATGAAAATTGCTGTTCACAGACGCTCTCCATCCAATCTGATAGAGCTTGAGATATTTTGCAAAGAAGAAGAATGGGCAAAAATGTCCCTCTCTAGATGTGCAAAGCTGGTAGAGACATCCCCAAAAAGACTTGCAGCTGTAATTACAGTGAAAGGCGGTTCTACAAAGTATTGACTCCATACAAATGTACCCCCCACACATTTTACATATTTATTTGTAAATAATTGTGAAAATCATTTATCATTTTCCTTCCACTTCACAATTATGTGCCACTTTGTGTTGGTCTATCACATAAAATCCCAATAAAATACATTTACCTTTTTGGTTGTAACATGACAAAATGTGGAAGATTTCAAGGGGTGTGAATACTTTTTCAAGGCGCTGTAGGTGACTATTTTGTAAAAAAAAAAAAAAAAAAAAAATCTTCCAACATCATTGCTACCCCGTATTCCTCACCCCCCCCCCCCCCCATCATTACACGTGAATCTGAATTCTTCCCGTTATTAGCGGGATATCTTCCCTCTCTGGCGCGGTTTTTGGCACTCCATGTCCCTGGAATGGCGTAACACACCGTTTTTTTATCGCTCCCAACCATCCCATATAAAAGGCAAGATCCGCCATTTGATTATTCCGAGTTGTTTTGTTCCGCCGGAGAATTCCAGAAGCGCGGCGTATCGGAACGCCATCTTCCTCAGCGCCCGGATAGTAGATCAGCATCACCCCGGCCTTCCTGATTTGCTGCTTTGAAATGCAATTCGCAGTTAATCTAATGACTGCGCGGCGGCCCATCACCACATGGCGGTGGGATTAATCCCTTTTATCTGCCGACGCAGGAGGAACGTCGTCCGAGAGCAGATTCATTAACCCGACCCCCGTTCTGTGGGGGAGGGGAGCTGTCCGCGGTGCTGAAACCGAGCTGGGAGTGCGATGGAGGAACCCGGAGAGGAGATTCGAACGTGGACCCTGCATGACAAATCACATTAATCAGCAGGGCGCCGGTCTGGGGTCACAAAAAATTTGAAAAAAATCGTTTTCTTTTTTTTTATAAATCGTAAACAAATCCGCCTCCTTCAGGTGACTTAAAGGGTATATTCACTTTCGCAGCCAGTTTGGGATCACAGCGACTTCCTATCGGTTACATCTTCCCATTCACAAAGCACAACATCTAGAAAATATTACAAATATGATTAACAATAAATTGTATATAAAAGTGCCGCACTTATTATGACAAAACCTAATGTCTGTAATATGAAAGAAATGTGAAACGAATGTGAGAGACTCTGTGGGGGGGGGGGGGGGGGTGCAAAATTTGGGGCATCTCTGCATAGAAACCAATCAGCTTCCAGGATTTATTGCCAAAGCTTAACCAGTTTCCACCTGCGCTATAGCCAAAAGACAGCTACAACGCGGGCTTACTTTGCCGGGAGGGAGTACATGGATGTCCTACTGTGATCGATTCCTTCAGACTCAGCTAATAACAGATCGGCGTAAAGGGCCAATCACAGTGGCCCTTTACCACATGATCAGCTGTGTTCAATGACAGCTGATTATGATGTAAACACAAGCCAGTTATTGGCACTCCTTTCCCCACGCTGACAGCGTGAGGAGAGGAGAGCCGATAACCGGCTTGTGTTAAAGGGACATCGGCACTGATTATCAGTGCAGTCCCAACAGTGCCCACCAGTGCTGCCAATCTGTGTCCATCAGCGCCATCTCATCTGTCTCACCTATCAGTGCCGCCTATCAGAGCCCACCAGTTCCAAGTTATCAGTGCCCATCAGTGCAGCCTCATCGGTTCCCATCAGTGCTGCCAACCAATGTCCATCAGTGCCTCATCTGTGCTGCCTATCAGTGCTGCCAATCAATGTCCATCAGTGCCTCATCATCTGTGCTGCAAGTCAGTGCCCACCAGTGCTGCCAATCAGTGTCCATCAGAGCTGCCACATCTGTCCTACTTATCAGTGCCGCCTATCAGAGACCATCAGTGCCACTTATCAGTGCTGCCAACCCATGTTCATCTGTGCTGCCTATCAGTGCAGCCAATCAATGTCCATCAGTGCCCTCTCATCTTTGCTGCCTATCAGTGCTGCTTACCAGTGCCGTCTATCAGAGCCCATCAGTGCCCATCAGTGCTGCCAACCCATGTTCATCTGTGCTGCCAATCGATGTCCACCAGTGCCTCCTCATCTGTGCTGCCTACCAGTGCGGCCTATCAGTGCCAATCAGTGCCTCCTCATCTGTGCTGCTTATCAGTGCTGTCTATCAGTGCAGCAAAAAACACACAGGAGGGCGCAACCACCTGGTGCATTACCATAGATAATTTTTATTGAATCCACATAGACATATGGATACTCACATGCGAAGAAAAGATAACGAGCCAAACTGATCCACTCCAGCCAGAATACAATAGTGGTGTGTTCTGAATGCAAATGGTTAAACAGCTGACGTGTTTCTCGGGTCATGCCCCCCTTCCCTCAGAGCTCCATCAGTGCCGCCTCATCAGTGCCCATCAGTGCTACCTCATCATCACACACAAGTGAAGGAGAACAATTACCGGTTTTCAAAATTTTATAACAAACTATGAAAAATGTTGTGTTTTTTTTTTTTTGTTTTTTGTTTTTTTTAAATGTCTTTTTTCGTTTTAGCAAAGAATAAAAACCTCAGCAGTGATTAAATACCACCAAAAGAAAGCTCTGTTGTGTGAACAAAATGGTAAAAATGTCATTTGGGCACCGTGTTGCATGACCGCGCAATTGTCATTCAAAGCGTGAAAGCGGAAAATTTGGTCTGGGCAGGAAGGGGGTAAAAGTGTCCCGTGGGCAAGTGGTTAATTGAACAAGCTGAAGTTAGAAGCTGATTGGCCCCACGCACAGCTGCACCAGGTTCTGTACTCTGCAGTAACTCTCCCCCACATTGGTATGAAAGATAGATTGGGCTAAATTACCCCCCCACCCCACCCTCCCACACCTCCCAGGTCACTAACAATGATGAATAAACAATGTAACCATGTGATCAAAATTCTCAAACACACAAAATATCAATATTGTCATCATGATGTTTTGCTTCGCAACATTGACACTTTTATTTGATAATATTGATATTTTGTGTGTTTGAGAATTCTGATCACACCGTTACATTGTTTATTCATCATTGTTACTGGACACACAGGGGGAGATTTAGCCCTCGTTCATACCAATGTGATTTGACAGTTCAAAATTGCATGACAAGTGGCGCGCCGGTTCTTGGGAACGGGACTGTTCAAATCATTGTGACTCAAGTCGCAGCGACTTTGTTAAAAAGTTCCTGCACTACTCTTCTGCAATTTCATTGCGACTTCTGTGAAATTAACTCTCAAGACGCAATGATATCGGAGATCCAAATCGCAGTGGCTCTGCTTTGATGACCTGACATCACTTCCGGTTTACCTGGATGTCAACGGCGCCAGTTTTTAAAAAAAAATCAAAAGCATTTGAAAGCTTTTAACCAATTACGGTCCGCCGCACACCGATATACGTCCTAACTTTGAAGAGGAATATCGTTGTTATGGCAGCAGCTAGCTACCATAACCCCGGTATCCTCTTCTTCGGCCGGTGGTCCGCTTTCAGATAAAAGTGGTCCCTGCGGTGGATTTGCAGCGAGAACAATTTTTTTTGGTGGTGGGAGAGGCCCCCCCCCCCTCCTGCCGCGCTCCGGTGCCCTCCGCCGCTTACCGGAGCTGTCGGCAGAGGCGATCGGATGTTGCTCCTTCCTTGGCATGGAGACGAGTGAGGGAAAGATGGCCCCCACCCGTATACATACCATTGCAGGGCAGAAGCGACATCAAAACGTCACTTCCGCCCATAGCTCTTAAAGGGCCATTTTTTTTTAATTGCATTTTGTTGCATTTTTTTTTTTATTTTTTTTATTTTTTTGCATTTTTTAAATGACAAATTTTTTTTATTATTGTATTTTAGTGTTAATATGAGATCTGAAGTCTTTTTGACCCCCCAGATCTCATATTTAAGAGGTCCTGTCATGCTTTTTTTTTACAAGGGATGTTTACATTCCTTGTCATAGGAGTAAAAGTGGCAGATTTATTTATTTTTTTTTTTAAACATGCCCCGTCCTGCCAAGCTCACGTGCAGAAGCGAACGCATATGTGAGTAGCGCCCGCTCATAAAAACAGTGTTTAAACCACACATGTGAGGTATCGCTGCAATCGGTAGAGCGAGAGCAATAATTCTAGCCCTAGACCTCCTCTGTAACTCAAAACATGAAACCTGTAGATGTTTTTAAACGTCGCCTATGGAGATTTTTAAGGGTAAAAGTTTGTCGCCATTCCACAAGCGGGCGCAATTTTGAAGCATGACATGTTGGGTATCAATATACTCGACGTAACATTATCTTTCACAATATAAAAAAAAAAATTGGGCTAACTTTACTGTTTTCTTATTTTTTAATTCAAAAAAAGTATTGTTTTCCAAAAAAGAGTGCGCTTGTAAGACCTCTGCACAAATACGGTGTGACAGAAAGTATTGCAACGACCACCATTTTATTCTCTAGGGTGTTAGAAAAAAAATGTATAATGTTTGGGGGTTCTAAGTAATTTTCTAGCAAAAAAAAACTGTTTTTAAACTTGTGAACAACAAATCTCAAAAAGAGGATCCGTCCTTAAGTGGTTAAAGCGTGACATGCTTGGTATCTATTTACTCGGCGTTACATCATCTTTTATATTTTACAAAAAAATTGGGTTACGTATTGCTAATTTAGTTTTTCCTAAAAAATAAAAATTACGTTTGAAAAACCACTAGCACCATTTCAAAGCCACACCAGTATGAACCAGGGCTTAAGCCCCATACACACTATTAGATTTTCTGCAGATTTTTGTCTTCAGATTTACCAAAACCATGTAGTGCAAGGGCCTGCCTGATTGCATACAAATTGAAACTCTTAAGGTTTGACCTCATACTATATGGTTTTGGTAAATCTGAAGACAAAAATCTGCAGAAAATCTAATAGTGTGTATGGGGCCTTAGTCTGAATATTTATCAAGAGAGAGTCATAAGCTGGAGACACAGAAAACAACCTCCCCCGGTTGGCCAGCTGGCAGCACCCCCAACCATACACCCCCCCCTGCTTGCTGTTGGTCGGGTCACCCGCACCCAACCCCCCCCCCCCTCCCCCAGGGGTTCTCGCAGTTGGTCATCCAGGCACTTACCCCATCTAGGTTGCGGGCAGGCAGAGCTCCTACGGGCGACGGGCAGCAGCTTCTATTGCGTCCTCCTCTTTCTCTGCATCACGGCAGCTTCCGCCATGCGTCTCTTCCCTCCTTCCCCTATGCGTCCAATAGGATCGCATGTCCTCTCAGCCAATCGAGTGACGGGTTTCAGGACCCGCTTTCTGTTTGGAGGATCGGTGTGAATATTAATTCGCTATTAAAGCCTCTAGCTCTAATCACGTGCCTCAAACCCCCCCCCCCCCCCCACTCCCCGCATTTGGAATCCATGCGTCTGGCACCCTGCATGTAGATTAGGGGACCGGACGCATGCATGGGGGGTGGGGCGCGGTGCCGCCACTGGTCTGCAGGGGCCCAAAGGGCCACACACAAGGCGCCAGGGACATAAAAAAATTCTGAGTTTTAAGTGTTTGTTGATTTTATTATAACATTTACACAACAAGAAACTTTTAATGCGATTATTTGCAGTCTTGCTGTATCATATTTCATGATTCAGTTTCATCTACAATTGTGTTGATTTTCCCTCCGGTAGATATCTGCGTGTCTAACATCATTAAAAAAAAAAAGAGATTGTTGTACATCCCGGCCATCGGTATGGATTTATGTTTTTATCCTTTTTCATTGTTTTAGACCCTTTCTACTATAATGCTGCGGAGAAAACAACGGACGCACACAGCTGCAGGGATTCGAATCCAGCATGCGTACAGTGAAGGCAGAATTTGCAGTTTTTTGCATTTGCCTTCGCTGAATTTTTTTTTCTTTTTTTTGTTTTCTGTGATCCTTGTGGAGAAAACGAGGCGATTTGTGGGATTCCGGGGGGAATTATTGCTGCTTTGCTGGCTCGGTGTAATGTTCTAATAGGATTTGAGGAGGAATTCTTTCTGTTCATGTTGACGGATTTTTATGGCAAGCGATTAAACGTTAAAATAAATGTTCGGTCTGGAAGCCGTTACTTTGTATCCCCGAGCTACTAAAGGGTGTTTTGTCCCTTGTAGACGGATCCGCAACTCTGTGTTCATTAGTAGATTATTAAATTGATACTTTTTTTTTAATCCAAGCCATGTATGTATCTGAATGTGACCTGGTGGGAACCCCTCATGATGGGCACAGCAGATGTACAGACCCAGGAACTCAGCACAGGGATGGTGAGAACCTCTCATAATGGGCACAGCAGATGTACAGACCCGGGAACTCGGCACAGGGATGGTGAGAACCCCTCATAATGGGCACAGCAGGTGTACAGACCCGGGAACTCAGCACAGGGATGGTGGGAACCCTTCATAATGGGCACAGCAGGGGTACAGACCCAGGAACTCAGCACAGGGATGGTGGGAACCCCTCATAATGGGTACAGCAGGTGTATAGACCCAGAAACTCAGCACAGGGATGGTGGGAACCCCTCATAATGGGTACAGCAGGTGTATAGACCCAGAAACTCAGCACAGGGATGGTGGGAACCCCTCATAATGGGCACAGCAGGGGTACAGACCCAGAAACTCAGCACAGGGATGGTGGGAACCCTTCATAATGGGCACAGCAGGGGTACAGACCCAGAAACTCAGCACAGGGATGGTGGGAACCCCTCATAATGGGTACAGCAGGTGTACAGACCCAGGAACTCAGCACAGGGATGGTGAGAACCCCTCATAATGGGCACAGCGGGTGTACAGACCCAGGAACTCAGCACAGGGATGGTGGGAACCCCTCATAATGGGTACAGCAGGGGTACAGACCCAGAAACTCAGCACAGGGATGGTGGGAACCCCTCATAATGGGCACAGTGGGTGTACAGACCCGGGAACTCAGCACAGGGATGGTGGGAACCCCTCATAATGGGCAAAGCAGGTGAACAGACCTGGGGACTCAGCACAGGGATGGTGCGATCCCCTCATAATGGGCACAGCAGGTGTACAGACCCAGGAACTCAGCATAGGGATGGTGAGAACCCCTCATAATGGGCACAGCAGGGGTACAGACCCGGGAACTCAGCACAGGGATGGTGGGAACCTCTCATAATGGGCACAGCAGGTGTACAGACCCAGGAACTCAGCACAGGGATGGTGGGAACCTCTAATGTCACAAGTGGGTGATATGGGTAGCTCGGTATCCATCGCTCGCTCTCTCCAGCTGTAATGTCACACATTCTGTCACGCTCCTCGCTATCAATGCGCTCTTTCTTGGTGCGTGGTACAATAATCGCAGTACTTGTTCCTGTTCTGAGATGGTAATGACACAGCTGTAGAATGGAGACCCCCTCCCCCCCAAATCCCATTCACTGCCATCACTGGAGAGGTGGATTCTCATTTCGGAGTACAAAGGATGCTCAGATGTTCGGCAGCACAAGCATGCGACGGCTTCACCCACCAACGGGCGCATTTTTCCCATTCCAGCCTCGGTGTGCTCTCCAGCTCATCACACGGCTCTGCAGGGAGCAAAGATGGAGCTCAAAACACCCTGATCCAGATCCAGTGTGCTGCGCAGTCAGGACCACAGAAGATGATTGTGTTATATGCAACCCAGAAGAATCATCTCTGTTATAGGTGGAGTCCTGGGGGAGGAGTCATTGAATGGCCCCCATACTGTTCACAGCAGGTGTGCAGAGATCTCTCCTTTAGAATCAGGGAAAGGTAGGAGACTCCTGGGGCGTTTAATGGGCAGTTTAAAATTTCAGACATGAAATTTGAACAAACAGGTGTTTGCACAGGGTGTGCTGGTTGTGCCTGGGCACACCTTAATCACCCCGTGCATTGCCGATTCCCCCTGCTTCCGGTCTCCCCCCTGCAATGCTGCCAGCCTCCCTCCCCTCTCAGAAGCATGGAAGGGGCTGGTAAATATATAATTAAATGGCCCTTTCCTTTTCTAAATGAACACACTGGGTGATCTGTACCGATCGCTCCTGTCTTCATTCTTAACAGAAGTATGGTAAATGATGTTTACTCCAGAGAAAGGGACTGCGGAATCTCTGCCCTCGGTTTCTTTCTCTGCCTCAAAAGTGAGACGTCGGGGGTCTGTTTAGAGCCCTGATATTTCACCAAAGCCCCCCCAAGTAAAAAAAAATATATATAGTAAAAAAATAAATAATAATATTGTAAAAAATAATAAAAATAAAAAATTACTGACACCGTTCACTGCCCTGCTAACACCAATCTTTGCTCTACTGACACCGTCCACTGCTCTGCTGATATACACGCATGTGTGTTTGTGCTCTGGGGTGCACACCCTAATGAAACCCCAATGTGAACAAAGCATATCCCTCTATAGTGTGTACTTGTCTCAGTCCAGAGCACTAAGTGTTATTTGTGTCTGCTGCCGCCTTCCTCTGCTATCTGCATGAGTCACTTCTGACACATTTTCCTGATGCCAAGAGAGCACAGCCTGTGATTGACAGCCTCGGCTCTCTTCCTGTGTGCTGTGTAAAAGGGGATGGGGGTGTCCCTTACCTTTCCTTCGCTTCCCTCCAATCAGCTCTGAGAGTTCTCACTGAGTTCTGCAGAGTGTATTTTCAGCTCCCCGGCCCCTTTGTTTCTGACAACTCAGACAAGCTTTATTACTTCCATACGTTGATTGTCTGTAGAGAAAAGAAGGCTGCAGATAAACAGGTACAACTTATGTAGGAGGATTTGTTTCATCTCTGTGTATCTCATGAGGCCAGTCACTTCACTGGGTATATAGAGGGCTTACCCTTCCAACTACAGCGGGGTGTGAAGAGGACCGTGCAATCCCAATAGGTACTTAAGGCTGGTTATAGATTTTTCAGATTTTCTGTCCTTCCACTGCCGGGTTGCATGAAAGAAAATCGCTAAATTCCCCGATTAATGGGGGGAATCCCTTCCACTGTGCTATTCTATTGTGAGAGTGGGAAATTTCTCCACCTTCAGAATACAATGATCACTGCTGACGGCTATAACCCTCGGGAGTGATCACACGAAAAGCAACTTGACAGTCTGGTTGTACTGAAGTCGATGGATTGATCAGCTTCCAGACTGCCGATTGATGGATCAAAATTCTGCCGGTTCCTGCTGAATTGTCTGAACTTTGATTAATCTACAGCTGGTTTAAATTAGATTTAATGCTCTCAGTAATTAGTACTGCTCTGACACGCCCACCTCTCTGCTCTGACATGCCCACCTGTCTGCTCTGACACGCCCACCACTCTGGCCTGACACGCCCTGATGTGCCCACCTCTCTGGCCTGACCCGCCCGCCTCTCTGGCCTGACACACCCACCTGTCTGGCCTGACATGCCCTGACGTGCCCACTTCTCTGGGCTGACGCGCCCGCCTCTCTGGCCTGACCCTCCCATCTCTCTGGCCTGACCCTGATGCGTCCACACCTCTCTGGCCTGACACGCCCACCTCTCTGGCCTGACCCTCCCATCTCTCTGGTCTGACACACCCACCACTCTGACCTGACGCGCCCACCTCTCTGGTCTGATACACCCACCTCTTTGGACTGACATGACCCCATTCTCTTTCTCCTGTGGGGTGTGGCCATTACTCAGCTCTGCCAGCACAGAGCACTGCAGTTGGATTGTAGGAAGCAGCCGTTTCATTGAGATAAAGTGGTATTTTTAAGGCATTTCCTAGCAAAAATCAGCCACAACTTGTAAAATAGAGGGGGGGGGGGGCTAGAGATGAAAAAAAAAACTGAGTTCAGCTGGTTGTATGTAGTGATTCCTCTTCTCAGGTGAACAAAACTTTGAAATGCCGTCTTGTCCTTTCTATAGAATTCCAGCACACCCGTGTCTGTCCATGTGTGACCTCACCCGGATAAGAAGACGATAAACGCCCGTTAAATTATTGCTTGAAAATTGCAGCAGTTGCTCCAAACTTTGCCTGCCAGGACGGTGGCGTAATGCGCCCATATCGGCGTCTTGCTTGGCCTGTAGCCCGGCACGGGAAGAGTTAATCCCGGTGAAGATGGCTGACCAACCTTGTCTGGAAGGAGAATCAGAATATTTTTATCTTCTGGCATTTCCTCCATTGCCCATCCCTTGGTCACACCCCCCTCTAGTGGTGACAAGTGTCTATTGCCATGACCCACTTACAAGTGCAGAAATCCTGGCAACATTGTGACATCACATCCAGAAAATGACACCTTTTATATATAAAAAAAATGGCTACATATAAAAATAGCGACATTTTTATTGCACCGTTCACATGAGAAGATGTAAAACCAATCACCAAAATCTCAGGGAAATGTTAGTCTTCAAAACTCATTTTTAATCTTTCTTAAATCTGCAGATTTCATTATAATAGTCCTTGGTGATCCCACCATGATGGTCCCTGTTCAGGCATTTCCTGTTCTAGGGTGACAACACTCCTTTCCCATCTCCCAGTTGGGCCCCTGCGTTGTCACACTTTCACACGGGTCCTGTTGGAGACTTCCTGTTTACAATAATTATATAGCTAAGCTTGATAAAAATAAAGATCTAAATATAAACTGCTGTATGTGACCCCTCTTATTGCTTTCCGTGTCCCAACCGGGGAGTGTCCCCCAGAGCAGGGAGTGAGCGTTGGTTGTCACCAGAACAGGACGTGAGCGTTGGTTGTCATCAGAACAGGACGTGAGCGTTGGTTGTCACCAGAACAGCACGTGAGCGTTGGTTGTCCTAAGAACAGGACATGAGCGTTGGTTGTCACCAGAACAGGACGTGAGCGTTGGTTGTCACCAGAACAGGAGGTGAGTGTTGGTTGTCACCAGCACAGGACGTGAGCGTTGGTTGTCACCAGAACAGGACGTGAGCGTTGGTTGTCACCAGAACAGGACGTGAGCGTTGGTTGTCACCAGAACAGGACGTGAGCGTTGATTGTCACCAGAACAGCACATGAGCGTTGGTTGTCACCAGAACAGGACATGAACATTGATTGTCACCAGAACAGGACATGAGCGTTGGTTGTCACCAGAACAGGACATGAACATTGATTGTCACCAGAACAGGACATGAGCGTTGGTTGTCACCAGAACAGGACATGAATGTTGGTTGTCACCAGAACAGGACGTGAGCGTTGGTTGTCACCAGAACAGGAGGTGAGCGTTGGTTGTCACTAGAACAGGAGGTTAGCATTGGTTGTCGCCAGCACAGGACGTGAGCGTTGGTTGTCACCAGAATAGAAGGTGAGCGTTGGTTGTCACCAGAACAGAAGGTGAGCGTTGGTTGCCCCCAGGACAGGACGTGAGCGTTGGTTGCCCCCAGAACAGGACGTGAGCGTTAGTTGTCACCAGAACAGGACGTGAGCGTTAGTTGTCACCAGAACAGGACGTGATCGTTAGTTGTCACCAGAACAGGACGTGATCGTTAGTTGTCACCAGAACAGGATGTGAAGGTTGGTTTTCCCCAGAACTGAACGTGAGCGTTGGTTTTCCCCAGAACAGGACGTGAGCGTTGGTTGTCCCCAGAACAGGACGTGAGCGTTGGTTGTCACCAGAACAGGATGTGAGCGTTGGTTGTCCCCAAAACAGGACGTGAGCATTGGTTGTCCCCAGAACAGGACGTGAGCGTTGGTTGTCCCCAGAACAGGACGTGAGCGTTGGTTGTCACTAGAACAGGAGGTGAGCGTTGGTTGTCGCCAGAACAGGACGTGAGCGTTGGTTGTCACCAGAACAGGAGGTGAGCGTTGGTTGTCACTAGAACAGGAGGTGAGCGTTGGTTGTCGCCAGCACAGGAGGTGAGCGTTGGTTGTCACCAGAACAGGAGGTGAGCGTTGGTTGTCACCAGAATAGAAGGTGAGCGTTGGTTGTCACCAGAACAGAAGGTGAGTGTTGGTTGCCCCCAGAACAGGACGTGAGCGTTGGTTGTCACCAAAACAGGACGTGAAGGTTGGTTTTCCCCAGAACTGAACGTGAGCGTTGGTTGTCCCCAGAACAGGACGTGAAGGTTGGTTTTCCCCAGAACTGAACGTGAGCGTTGGTTGTCCCCAGAACAGGACGTGAGCGTTGGTTGCCCCCAGAACAGGACGTGAGCGTTGGTTGCCCCCAGAACAGGACGTGAGCGTTGGTTGCCCCCAGAACATGACGTGAGCGTTGGTTGCCCCCAGAACAGGACGTGAGCGTTGGTTGCCCCCAGAACAGGACGTGAGCGTTGGTTGCCCCCAGAACAGGACGTGAGCGTTGGTTGCCCCCAGAACAGGACGTGAGCGTTGGTTGCCCCCAGAACAGGACGTGAGCGTTGGTTGCCCCCAGAACAGGACGTGAGCGTTGGTTGCCCCCAGAACAGGACGTGAGCGTTGGTTGTCCCCAGAACAGGACGTGAGCGCTGGTTGTGACCAGAAAAGGAAGTGAGCGTTGGTTGTCACCAAAACAGGACGTGAAGGTTGGTTTTCCCCAGAACTGAACGTGAGCGTTGGTTGTCCCCAGAACAGGACGTGAAGGTTGGTTTTCCCCAGAACTGAACGTGAGCGTTGGTTGTCCCCAGAACAGGACGTGAGCGTTGGTTGCCCCCAGAACAGGACGTGAGCGTTGGTTGCCCCCAGAACAGGACGTGAGCGTTGGTTGCCCCCAGAACATGACGTGAGCGTTGGTTGCCCCCAGAACAGGACGTGAGCGTTGGTTGCCCCCAGAACAGGACGTGAGCGTTGGTTGCCCCCAGAACAGGACGTGAGCGTTGGTTGCCCCCAGAACAGGACGTGAGCGTTGGTTGCCCCCAGAACAGGACGTGAGCGTTGGTTGCCCCCAGAACAGGACGTGAGCGTTGGTTGCCCCCAGAACAGGACGTGAGCGTTGGTTGCCCCCAGAACAGGACGTGAGCGTTGGTTGTCCCCAGAACAGGACGTGAGCGCTGGTTGTGACCAGAACAGGACGTGAGCGTTGGTTGTCCCCAGAACAGGACGTGAGCGTTGGTTGTCAGCAGAACAGAAGAAGTGAGGAGAAATCCTCCAATGGGAACACTTGTACTGGTGACAGGTAATTTAGGCCCCTTTCACACGGTGATTGGATCAGTTCGGTCTGTCAGTTTTTCAGGCGGGTACGATCCAGTCTCCTTTATGGAGCAGAAGAAGTCACAGAGGACACACGTCCGCCATCCGGACCCGATCCTCTCCTCTCTGCCAAAAACAGATGGAGATCCTATTTCTCCATCTGTCTGGCAGATCGGATCTGATGACCTCGGTTGGAGATGGAGGCGGTCCGTTTCCATCTGATTGCCCCATAGAGGAGAGCGGGCTCTGTCTGCATAGCGGTAGCAGACACGGACCTGTCACCCGATTGCTCAGATTCCCCGCTGAGCCAGCGGATTCCGCTTAGCAGAGACGCCTGTGTGAAAGAGGCCTGGGAGAGGATTTCCTCCCGTTTCCTGTTGTGTCTACAGGGCAGGAAGTGAGGGGAATCCTCCTAATGAGATATAGAAAAAAAACACTTGAAGATTGTCTGCACTTTACATTCTGGCCCGTGTAGCAATTCCGTTCTACTTTGATCATTTCCCTTAATAGATACAATCATTCAATCATCATAACGGCTCATTCACAGCACACCGAGCGAAACGCACCGCACAGAGCTCACATTCCGTGTGAACATGCGCTGTTGCTGCGTTTATTGAAAAAAAAAAAAAAAATCTTATTGCAGTGCGTGATTTTTTTTCTTTCATTCTTTTTTAGGTTCAGAGCTTTGCGTGTTGGGAACTTGCACAAAATCACACACTTTCCTGAAACACGCAGAGAAACGCGCTGCCACTTAGCAAACGCGTGGCGGCGCCTCGCGCACACATACAGTGTTTTGAAAAAAGTATTCATACCCCATTTGAAATTGTCCCCATTTTGTCATGTTACAACCAAAAAACCTAAATGTATTTTATTGGGATTTTATGTGATAGACCAACACAAAGTGGCACATAATTGTGAAGTGGAAGGAAAATGATACATGGTTTTCAACATTTTTTTTACAAATAAATATGTGAAAAGTGCGGGAGGGGGGGGGGGCATTTGTATTTAGCCCCCCTTTACTCTGATGCCCCTAACTAAAAAGCACTGTATTTGGATCCTTTTTGGAAAAGAGTCGGGGATTTCTCCTCCGGGGTTTCCATTGAGATGAAGGGGCTGCCCTGAGCGCCCCTGTGCCCGGTCTCACCTGTAGGTGTCAGCCAAGCCTAAGTCTATCCGCTACACCACGTCAGCATGCATCGCACCATAATGCTAAATGTTCTTGTTTGCAGCGCACACCAACACCCCCTGAGAGAAAAGGAGGCAAATTGCCCGACTCTCCGCTTTGCCACTGTGGGTGTGAAAGAGCACCGCTTTTATTATTTTCGTTTGTGCTTGTTGCCCCCATAGGCCTGCCATACACCATGCAATCTGATTGTACAATCCTCTTTAGATTAACGATGATCCGAACTACAATAGTAGCTAAATCTGTCAAATCAGAAATGCCCATTTTTTTTTTTTTTTTGTGTTGTGCTGTTGATAGCGACGGTTGCTAGGGACTCGGTGGGTACCAGCACCTTCCGCTTCCTTAGGAACCATTGACACTGGTGGAGAGAATTCTTCTACATATGAAGCTCGGCACCCGCAGAACAGGAGCCTGAACAGCACGAAATGCTCTTCCTCTCACTTTAGATCTTTGTAGTGCAAGGCTCTGCTTGCTGGGATACACACCGATTGGATAGTTTAGGTTTGTCCTCGGATCACGTGGTTTATTGTATGTCAGATCAGGACTGGGACAAGGGGCGGGCAGAAAGGGGAAGCTGCCCTGGGCACTGTGCTGTCGGGTACGCCACAAGGAGATTGGGGGGAGGGGATTTGTGCTGGGAGGGAGTATTTGGGGGTGGCAGGGGGTAAGAATTGTTCTAGGAGGGGAAATTTGGGGTGTGTGTGCTAGGAGTGGTGATTGAGGGAGATTTGTGTTTGGAGGGAGAATTTGGGGATTGCAGGGGTAAGAATTGTTCTAGGAGGGGACATTGGGGGAGGGGGGGCTAGGAGTGGTGGTTTAGGGGCAATTGTGTTGAGAGGGAGAATTTGGGGGTGGCAGGGGGTAAGAATTGTTCTAGGAGGGGAAATTTGGGGGGTGTGCTGGGAGTGGTGTTTTAAGGGAATTTGTGTTGGAATGGGGGGAGAGGATTTGTGGTAAACGAGGTGATATGGTAGAGGGGGGAATTTTTTTTGGGGGGGGGGCAGTGGGGGGGGGGGATTTGGGCTTTTTAAGGATGATTGGGGGGTATTTGTGCTAGGAGGGAAAAAATTTTTTTGGGGGGGGGGGGGGGGGGTAGGAGTGGGTGGAGAGAGGATGTTGGGGCAGAAATTTGAGTTGTAGAGGATTTATGCTGGGGGGGGGGATTTTTTTTTTATTTTATTTTTAGGGGCGGGGGGCATTTGTGTTGAGAGAATTTGGGGGCTAGGGAGGCAAAGATTTGTGCTGGGAGGGGGGATTTCAGCTGGGGGGGTGGATCTGTACTGGGAGGAGGGGGAATTTATGCTTGGGGGGGCAAGCGCTCAATTTCTTTTTTTTTTTTTTTTTTTTTTGGTAGGGGGGGAGTTTGACACATAATGCTCCGGGGGGGGGGCAGTTGTATGTCCGCCCTAGGCTCTAGATGACCTTGTCCCGGCACTGGGTCAGATTGTAACGTGTATGGTGGACTGTAGATGTACCTCAACTTTGTAATAGGCAGGCAAACATACAAATTCCATGTAATTTGTATCCATTCAGGCCGGCCCTTGCACTACATCATTGATTGTACAATTTCCATCAGATTGTACAGTGTATGGTCAGCTCAGTCCCAATCCTGGTCCTCTGTATATCGATCGATATGATGTGCAATGTGCGCGGCTCCATTTCTTAGCTCTTTTTGAAGCGATGTGACAGGAAACTGAGTTATTAATAATCTCGCTCTATTTCTGGCACAGCGGCGGGAAGACTCGCAGACTCGGTTGGCTGTGAACCTTCGGGAATATTTTTGTTGTTTGCAGATTTCTGGTGATAGAAGGACGGCGGAGACTTTGGCTTTAGGCTGAGCAGATATAAACCTGTAAAGGTTCTTCTAGATCGGGAGGCCTCCAAACTCTCTAAACAAAGGGCCATTTTATTGTCTTTCAGACCTTGGGGGGGGGGGGGTTGGACTGTGGTCATCAGGAGTGGAAATTTTTCTGGCATCATTGGTGTAAACATCCCCACGTTTGGTATTGGGGGAGGAATAGCGCCCCATTGTTGGTGTCCGTGGGAGAAATGGTGCCCCATTGTGGGCGTCAGTGGAAGGAATAGTGCCCCATTGCTGGTGGTGTTGGGAAAAATGGAGCCCCATCGTTGGTGTCATTGGGAGAATAGTGTCTCGTATTAGTGGGAAGAATAGTGCCCCAAGGGCTGGAAAAAGGCAAGCAAAGGGCAGCATCCGGCTCCCAGGCCCCAGTCTTTAGACCCCTGTTCTAGACGAACGATTTCCAAAATCTGATACAAAATAACTCCCAACTAGAGATGAGATGAGATCAGAAGAAAGCCGAACCCAAACCTCATTATAATCAATGGGAGACGAATCTGTCACATCAAGGGACGTTTTTGGGGGGATTTAGATTTTTTTTTTTTTGTAAAGGATTTGTCAGATGTTGGGGTGTCTTTATTTCTGGTTACATTCTTTCTTTTTTTTTTTTTTTTTGAACAAGTAGGGGCACTATGTAGGGGGGAGGGGGCAATATCTGGGGGCCCTGTTATTACTAAAAGGGGGCTTCCAGATTCTTATAAGCTCCTCACCCGTAGACCCCCACAACCACTGACCAGGATTGTGGGAAAGAGGCCCTTTTTTGGGGGAATAATAAGCAGGTAAGTAATCCCGTTTGTCAAGGGGTATCTCTGTGAATGTCAATGCTGCTGCAGCACTTCCTGTAGGGAAAAAAGTTTTTAAAATTGCAGATAAATTATCTTTTTCTTGCCAGCACAGAGCATCCCCCCCAGAACCCAAATACACCCCAGACCCCCTCAGCCTGCCATGGATTATAGAGGGGTGCCTCCCCCAGGAAATCCATACCAGACCTTTAATTCAAGCATGCAGCCCAGCTGGCCAGGAAAGAAGGGGAAATGAGCCCTCCCCCACCAAAGCACCTTGCCCTCATGTTGATGAGTGTAAGGGCCTCTTCCCCACAACCCTGGCTAGTGGTTGTGGGGGTCTGCAGATGAAGAGCTTATAAGAATCTGAAAGCCCCCTTTAATAATAAGGGGACCCCCAGATATCGCCCCCCCCCCCCCACAAATAAAGACACCTCAACATCTGATAAATCCTTTACAAAAAAATATAAATTCCCCCCAAAATTTCCCTCGTGCGAGTCGATTATATATCACAATGCCTGCTACCTGATGACCGGCACAGAACACCCAACCCAACAGGACCCCTCACCCAATGACAGCTCCCTGGGCCAAGGGACGGGGATGGTGGTGACATCATTGGCCAACAATGGACATTCATGTGACTGCTACCCCCACCCAATACCATGAAACCTCCTAGAAGTGTTAACTGTCTTGTAATTTGTAACATCTTACTATAAGATAATCTGCGGTGATCCTCATCACCCCCATCACCCTCATCACCCCCATGATTCCCATCATCATCACCTCCATCTCTCTCATCACCTCCATCTCTCCCATCATCTTCATGACCCCCATTATCCTTATCACCCCCCATCACCTGCATCTTTCTGTTGACCCCCATCATCCCTATTGCCCCCCATTACCTGCATCATCCTCTTGACCCCCGTCACCCCCATCATCCCCATCTCCCCCATCTTCCCCATCACCCTCATCACCCTAATGACCACCATCACCCCCATCTCCCCATTCATCCCCATGACCCCCATCATCCTCATCATTCCCATCTCCCCGCATCATCCTCTTGACCCCCGTCACCCTCACCATCCCCATCTCCCCCATCACCCTCATCATCCCCATCTTCCCCATCATCCTCATGACCACCATCACCCCCATCTCCCCCATCATCCCTGTGACCCCCATCATCCTCATCATTCCCATCTCCCTGCATCATCCTCTTGACCCCCATCACCCCATCATCCCCATGACCCTTAGCATCCTCATCATCCCCATCTCCCCCATCATCCTTATCATCCCCATCTTCCCACATCATCCTCTTGACCCCCCATCACAAAATCATCCCCATCATCCTCATCATTCCTGTCACCCCCATCTTCCCCATCACCCTCATCATTCCCATCTCCCTCATCATCCTCATGACCACCATCACCCCCATCTCCCCCATCATCCCCGTGTGACCCCCATCATCCTCATCATTCCCATCTCCCCGCATCATCCTCTTGACCCCCATCACCCCATCATCCCCAATACCTTTAGCATCCTCATCATCCCCATCTCCCCCATCATCCTTATCATTCCCATCTTCCCACATCATCCTCTTGACCCCCCATCACCCCATCATCCCCATCTTCCCCATCATCCTCATCATTCCTATCACCCCCATCCTCCCCATCACCCTCATCATTTCCATCTCCCCCATCATCCTCATGACCACCATCACCCCCATCTCTCCCATCATCCCCGTGACCCCCATCATCCTCATCATTCCCATCTCCCCGCATCATCCTCTTGACCCCCCCATCACCCCATCTTCCCCATCATCCTCATCACCCCCATCATTCTGATCTCCCCCATCATTCTTATCTGCTGCCTTTGCAACCTGGGGGGGGTGGGGGGTGGTGAAAATGCCGACCAACTGCGTGCTTTTACCACCCCCAAACCACAAGTGTAAAGGAGACTCCGGGGTTCACACATTATTTACAGGAAACCTAGCAAGCCATCATCGATCTCCTTTGGGAAATGCTGGTTGCCTGGTTGTCTCTGGAGTCAAGTGTTTTGAGTCACAGGCAAGGAAGAAGCATGCAGGAGGTGAAATACAGCATTGCCTTCTCTTCCCAGTCATTCAAGACTTTGCATCAGCATTTTCCCAAGAAGGGGACCACAGGGGGCAATGTCTGCATGTCTATAATGATGGGACCTTCTGGGGTTCCTGGGGTTTTGGGGGGAGAAAGTGTGCCGGGCGAGTAACAGATGTGCAGATATCTGTCTGTCTATGTCCTGAGAACGATTCCTATTGGTTGAGGGAGGATTCCTCCTCTCCATTCACCTCTCTGCTCTCTTTACAGATGGCCCCCTGCTGAGTGAGCTGTCCTGGCCGTCCTCGCTGGCCGTGGTGGCCGTATCCTTCTCCGGACTCATCACCATCATCTTCCTCATGCTGGCCTGTCTGTGCTGCAAGAAGGGCGACATCGGATTTAAGGTGAGCCTCAAAATTCACCGGAGAAGGGGACCGAAAATTCCACACAGTACAAGAGACAGTCAGAGACTGCAGACATGGTACAGGAGATGGTCAGAGACTGCAGACATAGTACAGGAGATGGTCAGAGACTGCAGACATTATACAGGAGATGGTCAGAGACTGCAGACATAGTAAGGGAGATGGTCAGAGACTGCAGACATAGTACAGGAGATGGTCAGAGACTGCAGACATAGTACAGGAGATGGTCAGAGACTGCAGACATGGTACAGGAGATGGTCAGAGATTGCAGACATGATACAGGAGATGGTCAGAGACTGCAGACTTGGTACAGGAGATGGTCAGAGATTGCAGACATGATACAGGAGATGGTCAGAGACTGCAGACATAGTACAGGAGATGGTCAGAAACTGCAGACATAGTACAGGAGATGGTCAGAGACTGCAGACATGATACAGGAGATGGTCAGAGACTGCAGACATAGTACAGGAGATGGTCAGAGACTGCAGACATAGTAAAGGAGATGGTCAGAGACTGCAGACATAGTACAGGAGATGATCAGAGACTGCAGACATAGTACAGGAGACGGTCAGAGACTGCAGACATAGTACAGGAGATGGTCAGAGACTGCAGACATAGTACAGGAGATGATCAGAGACTGCAGACATAGTACAGGAGATGATCAGAGACTGCAGACATAGTACAGGAGATGATCAGAGACTGCAGACATAGTACAGGAGATGGTCAGAGACTGCAGACATAGTACAGGAGATGATCAGAGACTGCAGACATAGTACAGGAGATGGTCAGAGACTGCAGACATAGTACAGGAGACAGTCAGAGACATTTTTCCTCATTGCGTATGTAAGCACCTAGTTATAGGAAATGCAGGCTGCTGTCTACAGGGGGCGGTACAATATCTGTCACATGCAGCTGCTGGGCAAAGTTGGCCTCCTGGGATTGAAGGTCAGAGACGGGATGAAGTTTGTTCTCATTGGTAGAACAGATTATTTATTTTATATTTTTATTTATTTGTGCAGTGTTGTGTTGATCCTGTTTGTGATTTATGTTTTGTTTTTTGGGGATATTTCTTATTGTTGATGAATAAAACTGACCATAAACTATACAATCTGATTGTAAAATTTCCATTAGATCTCCCATCTACTTTCTAGTACAAGTGCCGGTCTGATTGGATGCAAATTGAATAACTTGTTTTTGTTTAGTTTTGGTCAATGGAAAAGCAAATGTACAATCCGATACAACTCGTGTGTCCATACACTGTACATTTTCCTGCCTTCATTATTATTTCATAACTTAATATTCACATGACTTTTTTATAAGTTGAACTTTTTGTTATTTATTTATTTTTTTCATATAAAATGAACATTTCATTTAACCCATCATTCCTCATTTGTGTTTTTTTTTTTTTTTTTTTTTATTTCCAGAGATATATTTTTTCTTATTTCTGTCCAAGGACAGTTCCTCTTCTGTTTCCTCCATAAATATCTCAGTTATAGAAGCTCCACCCCAAAGTGATTTAGGGTATAGGTAGGGAATGGTGGGTGAAGCCATATATGATTCCGATACTTAAATAGCAAGGTCGCCCTACCAAAACATCCGGACTCTCCACCAATCATTGTTTCTTCCAGCACAGGGATGGTGGGAACCCCTCATAATGGGCACAGCGGGTGTACAGACCCAGGAACTCAGCACAGGGATGGTGGGAACCCCTCATAATGGGCACAGCAAGTGTACAGACCCGGGAACTCAGCACAGGGATGGTGGGAACCCCTCATAATGGGCACAGCAAGTGTACAGACCCGGGAACTCAGCACAGGGATGGTGGGAACCCCTCATAATGGGCACAGCGGGTTACAGACCCGGGAACTCAGCACAGGGATGGTGAGAACCCCTCATAATGGGCACAGCGGGTTACAGACCTGGGAACCCCTCATAATGGGCACAGCAGGTGTACAGACCCAGGAACTCAGCACAGGGATGGTGAGAACCCCTCATAATGGGCACAGCGGGTTACAGACCCGGGAACTCAGCACAGGGATGGTGAGAACCCCTCATAATGGGCACAGCGGGTTACAGACCTGGGAACCCCTCATAATGGGCACAGCAGGTGTACAGACCTGGGAACTCAGCACAGGGATGGTGAGAACCCCTCATAATGGGCACAGCGGGTTACAGACCTGGGAACTTAGCACAGGGATGGTGGGAACCCCTCATAATGGGCACAGCGGGTGTACAGACCCAGGAACTCAGCACAGGGATGGTGAGAACCCCTCATAATGGGCACAGCAGGTTACAGACCTGGGAACTCAGCACAGGGATGGTGAGAACCCCTCATAATGGGCACAGCGGGTTACAGACCTGGGAACTCAGCACAGGGATGGTGGGAACCCCTCATAATGGGCACAGCGGGTGTAAAGACCCGGGAACTCAGCACAGGGATGGTGGGAACCCCTCATGATGGGAACAGCAGATGTACAGACCTGGGAACTCAGCACAGGGATGGTGAGAACCCCTCATAATGGGCACAGCAGGTGTACAGAACTGGGAAGAGATACTATAAAGGGGATGGGATGGGAGTCTGGGGACATTATCAGTGGTAATGTATAATATAACGGGGATAGGAGGGTAGTCCGGGGACATTATCGGGGGTAATGTATAATATAATGGGGATAGGAGGGTAGTCCGGGGACATTATCGGGGGTAATGTATAATATAATGGGGATAGGAGGGTAGTCCGGGGACATTATCGGGGGTAATGTATAATATAACGGGGATAGGAGGGTAGTCCGGGGACATTATCAGGGGTAAGGGATAATATAAGGGGAGAGGAGGGTAGTCCGGGGAGATCATCGTGTTCCCTGTGCATGTCCGTGCTTCTGTAGGCAGCATTAACCTCCTGCATCCCAGTAAGCCAACAGTGCCAGTGCATTGAATGGGCAGAGAATGGTGGCATTGTAAGAGCACGTGTTGTTGGGGGGGCGGGGGGGTGTACACAGAGTGGGCAGTAAATGGAATGTCACCACTATGTAAGAAAAAAAAAAAAAAAAGTCAAAAAGACCCGCCTCCCCCTTTCCAGCACAGTCCCTGGATTCTGATTCGGAGGGCAGCTGAGCGTTGTTAATGTGCCAGGCAGAGACGGGGAAGCCTGGCAGAGCAGCGCAAGATGAATCGCAGGGACGTGTAATGGCAGCGCCAGTCGCCTCTGGGTCCCGGTCACCCCACTCAGGACATGCTGACCCTTTCCTACTTAATCGCCGGTGCAGCTTTTGGGATTAAAGGCTTTTCGTGGCTACATGGAGAGGTAGGCATGAGATCGATCACTGCGTGCCACAATGCTGTGTGTGCTGCCCAGCCTGCGGCCATTATCCTTCTGGGCACCGTATCTCTGCAAGGTCTGCGACTTCATCTGTGTCAGCGATAACCCGCCTCCAAAAAAAATGTAACCCTTTTAAGTGAAGGGCGTCTCTAAGGTATCCATTGGCACTACGTACCTGTATGTTGCCTGGGATTTCCCATATGGTTGTACCTTCGTCTCCATGTGTGTGGCGTCCTCCGACAATTGCACCAAGGGTTGAGCATGGGGCCTTAGGAATGTTTTGTTTTTGAAGTGTTGCATGCAATGTTGGCTTTAAATAGTTACTGTCAATCTTTCTTGCCATTGGCTGACCAGAGAAGAGGGTTACGGAAAATAGTTCGAGGCCATTGGAGATACAGCAATGCCATCACATGACTCCATTATGTTTTTATTGCCCCTCTGGCCAGTTCTGCGATGTGTATAATAGTGAGATCCAAATTTTTCATGCGTCATTTTTTATGGTTAGTTATGCGTGTTGTTGTGTTCAATTTTTTGCAGTGTTGGGCAATTTCGGTGGCATGTGTATGAAATAACATTTTGAGAGGTCTTCCCTCTTCAGTCGGTGGATCCTTTGACCTGTCTCTAGAGTATTCATCCATCCTTTGTGACCTAATTTTCCCAGAGGGAACAGCCCTTTTTGTGGGTATGCATCTGAAGGGTTACTAGTTCTCTTATGGTTGAAGACCATTCTCGGAGTGCAACTAAGTATCTGATTACATGTTTTTGGGTTTTGGGCTATTTTTTGAGAGGACATTTGGTCATCTGGGTGGCTTCAGGACTTGCATTGGAAACTACTTCTGGAAACCCTCAACACAGTTGACAGTTTGACTTCTGGGGGCCCCAGTGCTGTGCCAATGTATAATTGGCTATCCAAGCACCAAGACCATTCAAGAATACTCTTATATAGCTGAGGGATCATTTAGTATGATAGAATATTGGGCTGGCTGTTAACGTGAAGTTAAAAGCAAAGGTGGTGGTAGGTGCTGTGAGATGATTGTGCCATGTAAGGAATGTCTAGAGCACTGGTTCCCGACCTTAGTCCTTAAGTACCCCCAACAGGTCTTGTTTTTAGGATTTCCTTCACCTTGCACTGTTGCTTTGAATCCATATCAATGGTTTGGTACCTATGACCGCTATTTTTTATCTAAGGGAAATTCCCAAGCTATGGCCTCCCGGGGCTACTTGATTATACCTTGTAGGCATTGCCTTGAGCAATGGTCTAGAACAGTGATGGCGAACCTTGGCACCCCAGATGTTTTGGAGCTACATTTTCCATGATGCTCCACTACATTGCAAAGTGCAGGAGCATCATGGGAAATGTAGTTCCAAAACATCTGTGGTGCCAAGGTTAGCCATCACTGGTCTAGAACCTCAGTCCTCAAATTCCCCCAACAGGTCATGTTTTCAGGATTTCATTCACCTTGCATGGGTGCTTTTGAAAAAAATGTAATGGTTTGGTACTTGTGAAAGCTGTTTTTATCTAAGGGAAATGTCCAAACCATGGCCTGCTGATTTTTTTTTTTTTGTTTTATTGGTTGAACTAGATGGACTTTTATCTTTTTTCAACCTGACTAACTATGTAATTATATGTACTTGATTGTACCATGTAGGTATTACCTACAGCAGCAATTCCCAACCTAAGGTACCCCCCAGCAGGTCATGTTTTCAGGTTTTGCGTCACCTTGCCAAGGTGCTGTATATCATGGTCAATGGCTTGGTATTCATGAGAGGCATTTTGTCTAAGGGCAATTCCCAAAACTTGGCCAGTTAGTGTTATTTAAGGACTGAGGAAACCCTGCCCTAGGGACCAGCAACAAGGCCATCCAAGTATTGGTGGAGCTCATGTTCACCAGCAGAGACTTGCTGATAGTTTGGGAGATTTTCTTTGTATGATAACGGATCCCACCACCCTTCTGTTTGTAGGGAAGGGAATGGTTGCTTTCCACTGTTCATGTGTCACATTGTAAGGCCATTCCCCCGCCAGCAGAGTTCTGAGGGCCATTTCTCCCATTTGAACCACCATCAGTCCTGCTTGGTGAGAAGTTTGTCTCCTCTCACCATCTATGGGGCTTTTGCAGACCGGGTGTCCGGTGTACAGAAATAGGCTGTTGCTTTGCATTGCACTCGAGTCCCTTCGTGAATAGAGGGGCAGTAAAATCTATTGCTGCTAACCGTGCCAACGCATCTGCTATTGAGACTGAAGAAGTAGTCTGTATGGTTCAGTTACAGGTGGAGTCTGGTGGGCTGATTGTAGCTTCTTACACTTGGGCCTCTTTGCACAGGACGGGGGAGGGTGGGGTGGTCTTTTGCGCTGAGGAAACTCAGACAGGAGAAGGGAATATGCAAACAAGGGGCTGGATTTATAGAGTGTTGGGATTACAGGGAAGGGTTTCTGCTAGGGATATGGAGAGGTTTGGTTTTGGGGGGTTACATGAAGGGTCAGTGTGAGGGTTACATGCTAGGGTTACAGCAAGGGGGAAGGGTTAGTATTAGGGTTCCAGGGTGGTTATGATATTAGGGTTACAGGGTGGGTTAGTGTTACGGAATAGGTACTTTTAGGATTACAGGAGGCTTGTTTTAGGGTTACTGGGAGGATTAGTGTTAGGGTTATAGGATGGATTGGTGTTACAGAATAGGTCAGTGTTAGGGTTACAGGGAGGGTTAGGGTTTTACTGGAGGTTTAGTTTTAGGGCTATATGGAAGATTAGTTATAGGGGGTACAAGGTGGTTTAATAGAAGGGTTACAGGAAGGGTCGGTGTGAAGGATAAAGGGAAGCTTAGTTTTGGGGTTATAGGGAGATGGCATGGGTCACTTTTAGGATTACAGAACAGGTCAGTGTTAGGGTTATAGGGAAAGGGAGGGTTAGTGTTGTAGGGAGGGGGAAGGTTAGTCTTAAGGTAATAGGGGGGGGGTAGCATTAGGGTTACAGGGTGGTATGATATTAGGCTTCCAGGGAGGGGGTAGGTTTAGTGATAGGGGGTACAAGGTGGTTTAATATGAGAGTTACAGGAAGGGTCCCTGTGAAGGATAAAGGGAAGCTTAGTGTTGAAGGTTAGGGGGGGGGGGTGGCAGGGGTCACTTTTAGGATTACAGAACAGGTCAGTGTTAGGGTTATAGGGGGGGAAGGTTAGTGTTAGGGTAATAGGGAGGTGTTGGGGTTAGTGATAGGGGTACAAGGTGGTTTAATATGAGGGTTACAGGAAGGGTCGGTGTGAAGGATAAAGGGAGGTGTTGGGGTTACAAGGGGGAGCGGCGGTTAAGATTATACATTGTGAAGGTTACAGGAAGGGTCAAATAAATAGAAGCTTAGTGCTGGGGTTACGGGGGGGGGGGGGCAGGGATCATTGTTAGGATTACAGAACAGGTCAGTGTTAGGGTTATATGGAGGGGGAGGGTCAGCGTTAGGGTTAGATGGAGGGGGAGGGTCAGTGTTAGGGTTATAAGAAGGGTGTTAGGGCTATAGGGGGGGAAAGGGTTAATATTAGGGTTAGAGGGTGGTTTAGTATAAGGGTAACATGAAGGGTCAGTGTAAGGATAAAGGGAGGCTTAGTGTTGAGGTTGGGGGGGGGTGCTGTTAGGACCTGGGGGACATTGTGAAGGTTACAGGAAGGGTCAGTGTAAGGATAAAGGGAGGCTTAGTGTTGAAGTTATGTGGGGGGTGGGGGTGGGGGGTGCTGTTAGGACCTGGGGGTCATTGCAAAGGTTACAGGAAGGGTCAGTGTGAAGGATAAATAGAAGCTTAGTGTTGGGGTTAAGGAGGGGGGCAGGGATCACTGTTGGGATTACAGAACAGGTCGGGTCAGTGTTAGGGTTACATGGAGGGGGGGTCAGTGTTAGGGTTATATTGAGGAGGAAGGGTCAGTGTTAGGGTTATATGGAGAGGGGAGGGTCAGTGTTGGGGTTATAGGGAGAGTGTTGGGGCTATAGGGAGGGGGAAGGGTTAATATTAGGGTTAGAGGGTGATTTAGTATAGGGGTAACAGGACGGGTCAGTGTAAGGATAAAGGGAGGCTTAGTGTTGAGGTTATGGTTGGGGGGGGGGGGTGCAGTTAGGACCTGGGGGTCATTGTGAAGGTTACAGGAAGGGTCAGTGTGAAGGATAAAGGGAGGTGTTGGGGTTACGGGAGGTGGGCTGTTGGGATTATACATTGTGAAGGTTAGAGGAAGGGTCAGTGTTGGGGTTCCAGTGTGAGTTTGGGGGGGATCATCGTACATCTCACTGCTCCCACATCATACGATCTATAATCTTTCTGTCTATGTGAGTTCACCTTGCATTGCTTATCTCCGGTGGCAGAAATGTGCTGATTGGTTACCCTGGGGCGCTGATTTTCTTGCACGCCACATTTTGCCCTATTTATGAAGCATCTCTAGGCTGTGCATGCTGAGATCTGCGTGTCTTCCCGCGTCGGTGCACAGATCATCTTTGGGGGGGGGGGAACCTGATGCTTGTGGAGGATTTTTGGGTGGAAATAGCGGATGATGTCATCGCTCTGTGCGCGGTACCTATCTGTGGTTATATAATCAGGCGGAATGCTGCAGTTCAGACAAGCGGAGGGGTTAAACCCCGGACAATGTTATATAATGGCGTAGCCGCATTGAGCTCTGCGGAGCTTTGCGTGCAGCGAAGGCCAACGGCCGCCGAGGGAATTGGATGCATTTGAAATCTGTTGATATCATTTTATTTTCACCCTTGGCTCCAGCTGAGGCTTGCTGATGAGTTGTTGGCACCACCCATGGTGATCTGTATTTGGCACCCCCCTGGTGATCTGTGTTTGGCACCCCCCCTGGTGATCTGTATTTGGCACCCCCCCTGGTGATCTGTATTTGGCACCCCCCTGGTGATCTGTATTTGGCACCCCCCCTGGTGATCTGTATTTGGCACCCCCCTGGTGATCTGTATTTGGCACCCCCCTGGTGATCTGTGTTTGGCACCCCCTGGTGATCTGTGTTTGGCACCCCCCTGGTGATCTGTGTTTGGCACCCCCCTGGTGATCTGTGTTTGGCACCCCCCTGGTGATCTGTGTTTGGCACCCCCCTGGTGATCTGTGTTTGGCACCCCCCTGGTGATCTGTGTTTGGCACCCCCCTGGTGATCTGTTTTGGCACCCCCCTGGTGATCTGTATTTGGCACCCCCCTGGTGATCTGTATTTGGCACCCCCCATGGTGATCTGTATTTGGCACCCCCCTGGTGATCTGTATTTGGCACCCCCCATGGTGATCTGTATTTGGCACCCCCCATGGTGATCTGTATTTGGCACCCCCAGTCTGCAGCTGAAGGGTGCTTTACGCTGCTAGGCATCTCACTGTCATGCTGAACCCCTTGCTTCAGAGTCGCTAATCAGTAACAAGCCTGGGGTTTCAGCAATGCTGACTTTACCGGCTAAATGATTACAAAGCGATGATGTCACACACAGCCAGGCAACTAGCATTTTTGGAAGCAATGGCTCTACTTCTCCTGCAGACTCTATATAACTTAGATAGGTCAGTGAATAAAGGGAGATGGTCAGCAGCCAATGTATGAATATATGTACAGCCACCTGTAGCGTGGAAGTGCAGCACAGACAGTCCGCGTTGCAGTCTCGTTCAGAAAAATAACTGTTGTCATTGATTTCAGATGGGGATGTGTACGCTCCCGTGGAACGTCTGTTCACATCTAAGATGACATGATTGCCCTGAGATGAAGGGGGGGGGCCCTCTGGGAGGGCACAGAGTACCCGGAGGGGGAGCAGGCCGCAGTTCAGGGGATGCCAGGGGGCATGCGTGTGCCACTCCTGCTCAGTAAACAAGGCAGCAGCTGGCATCTCTCATACTCTGAGCTGGGTAAGCCCTGTGCCAGCTGTAATGCCACAGAAAGTCACGCATGACTAATTTTATCATTGTGACTCCTGAACCGTGTTTTCTGTGCCAGTTCCCTGAGCTCTGGAGGGCTCACCGGGCAAATTTAACCCTTCCACCAAAAATAGTGGGGTCAACCGGGTACAGGGCCCCCCATTTGTGAATGTTGTGGATGGAGGAGCCAGAAGGGAAAAAAGTCATCTGACGCACATAGAAGTTAAAAGGTTTTCACTTCTTAGATCTGTTTTATTCAGAAAAATACTACTTTCCAAAAAATCTATGTGGACTGCAGAAAATACATCTATATATCCCCCTCCCCCACCCCTTCTCTCTCTTCATTACTTTCTTTCTCTTTTCTTACTCTCTCCCTTCTCTCTCCCCCCCCCCCCCCCCTTTGTTGATGTGCCTTCCCTTTTCTTTTCCTTTTCTTTCTTTTCCTTCTTTACTCTTTTTTGCTCCTGTTTCTCTCGTTTCTCTCTTTTCTTCTTTCTGTCTTTCTCTTTTTTTCCCTCCATTTCTTTCCCATGCTCTTTATATCTCTCTCCCTCCCTCTATTTTCTCTTCCATCCCTTCTCTCTTTCGTTTTCTCGTTCTCTTCATTCTCTTACCTGGCAGTTTTTTTCACTCTCACTTTTTCTCCTAGTTCTTTCTCTCTTTGCTCCTCTTCTTCTCTCTTTGCCCTTCTCTTCTCTCTTCTCTACTCGTCTCTTTTCCCTTCTCTCCTCTCTTTTTTCCCTTCTTCTCTCTTCTGTCTTTTCCTTTCTTTTCTCTTGTCTCTTTTCCCTTCTATCTCTTCTCCTCTTCCTGCTCCTCTTCTCTCTTCTTCTCATCTTCTCTCTTCTCACCTTCTCTCTTCTCACCTTCTCTCTTCTCACCTTCTCTCTTCTCACCTTCTCTCTTCTCACCTTCTCTCGTCTCATCTTCTCTTCTTCTCTCTTCTCTTCTTCACTCTTCTCATCTTCGCTCTTCTCATCTTCTCTCTTCTCTTCTTCTCTCTTCTCTTCTCTCTTCTTCCCTCTCTCCTCTCTTCTTCTCTCTTTTCCCTTACTTTTTCCCTTCTATCCCTTCTCTTCTTCTCTCTTCTCCTCTTCTTCTCTTCTCTTCCCTTTCCCCTTTCCCTTCTCTTCTCTTCTTTTATCTTTTTCCTTCTTCTCTCTTTTCCCTTCTCTTCTTCTCTCTTTTCTTCTCTCTTTTCCCTTCTCTGCTCTCTTTTTCCCCTTTCTCTTCTTCTCTCCTCTTTTCTCCTTTTCTTCCTTCATCTCTCTCTCTCTTAGCTCTCTTCTGTCTCTTCTCTTCTTCTCTCTTCTCTTTTCTCCCTTCATTTCTCTCTCCTTTTTTT
>JBBHAA010002412.1:55000-137500 GCA_037953035.1 Aquarana catesbeiana
AACATTCACAAAAGATGATTAATAAGGGGACTCCAAAATTTCCAAGCAAAGGGCCAGTTTGGTGTCCTTCAGGATTTGGGGGAGGGGGGGGGGGGCGCAGACTGTGCCCAGTGGGAGTAGAAAATGCCCCGGCATCAGTGCCTCATCATTGGTTTTAATTTGAGGAATAGTGCCCCATTGATGGTATCAGGAAGGGTAAAGGTAATCATTGATGTGCGTTGGTGGAATAATGCTCCAAGGGCCAGATAAGGGCAAACAAAAGGCCACATCTGGCCCTCGGGCTGCGGTTTGGAGACCACTGCTCTACAGAGAGGAACGATACCGAATATACCGAAAAATAAGTTTTAGGTTTGCATGTAAGTGAAGGGCTTGTTGGCGCCAGGACGATTTTGCGCACGGAAGCATGCTGACTTTTGCAGATGCATGTAATTCTTAAAGGCAGCCCCAGGTAGCTAGCAAACGTGGATGCATTTGCGCCCACCAAAATGCATTTAGTACCGTCCGTTTTGGTGCAGCAAGATTTAATTATTTTCTTTTGTGTTTGACGCACATAGGACAGCTGAAATGAACTCCCTAAAACACGGCGCATGGGAACGTGCAAAAAAAAAAAAAAATGGCACGTGTGTTCGGACGTACCTTCTGAGCCCTCAATGTTCTTAATGTTCGTGTTTAATTATTCTAGTGGCCTTAGGCTCACCGCACACATTATGGTGGCCACACACACTCACTTGCCATACCTTCCATCCAAATAAATTTAGACTCAATTTTGATTGGATCCTATGATTGGCCAGAGTGGAGAATTAGGGATCGTTTTGTATCAATCACTCTGTTCATGAATACGATCATATCCTCCCTGTGTGTGGCGTATCAATCAAATAGGTTGACTATAGATTAATGATTCCTGTTGAAGTGTGTTTGGCCACCATTGCCATCTCACCATACAATCTTTGTACAATCAACATTATGGTGGAGATATACACTTTGAAAAATGATCGATTTCTTTTGCAATCAATCTCTACTTATTTGAATAAGCAATCTCAAGTCGATTTATATACCACAACACAGGGAAGTGATTTTTGTTTGATCGTTGGAAGATATGATTGGTGGCTGTGCTGGTAACAAGTCCCCTTTAAATAGTGCAACTGTACAGGTGACAGGTCCCCATTAAATATAATGGCTGTGCTGGTGACCGGGCACCCCTTTAAATATAACGGCTGTGGTGGTGACAGGTCCCCTTTAAATATAATGGCTGTGCTGGTGACAGGTCCCCTTTAAATATAACGGTTGTGCTGGTGACAGGTCCCCTTTAAATATAAGGATTGTGCAGGTGATAGGTCCCCTTTAAATATAGTCTGTGCTGGTAACCGGTCCCCTTTAAATATAAGGGCTGTGCAGGTGACAGGTCCCCTTTAAATATTGCGGCTGTGCCAGCATTGACACAGAGTCCTGGCAGCGTTGGGCTGTATTTTTTATATTAAGGTTAATATCATTCCCTCTACTTCTCCACCATTAATAATTTACAGTCCTTCCAAGGACGACTCATCCTCAGCCGGTGTACGCTGGATGAACTACCCCCCCCCACCCCCCACCCTGCAGTCTTCTTCCTCCTGCTGAATTCCTCATAGCGGAAGGAATGAGACCTCTGGTGACGGCTGCAGTTGGGGGGAGACGAGGCCCCGGCACAGCATCAGTTATGTAATGGTCTGCGGCATCCAATCAGAAGTCAGCACAGGGGGGCACTGTGGAGGCTGAGAGCTCTCAGGGGGCTCTAGGGGAGTTTTTTTTGGGGGGGGGCGGATTGTCGAGGCTGAGCCCCTCAGTGAGTCTAGGGGGACTGTGGGCCTCTAGGGGAGGTTAGGGGGCATTGTGTGAGCTGAGAGCTCTCAGGGGGCTCTAGGGGAGCTTTGGGGGGGGGCACTGTGAGGGCTGGGAGCTTTCAGGGGGCTCTAAGGGAGTTGGGGGGGCACTGTGGGGGCTGGGAGCTCTCAGGGGGTTCTAGGGGAGTCTGGGGGGGGGGGGCACTATGGGGGCTGGGAGCTTTCAGGGGGCTCTAAGGGAGTTTGTGGGGGCTGGGAGCTCTCAGGGGGTTCTAGGGGAGTCTGGGGTGGGGCACTGTGGGGGCTGGGAGCTCTCAGGGGGCTCTAGGGGAGGTTGGGGGGGCACTATCAAGGGCTGAAGACTCTGCAGTAGACTAGGGGGGGATGTGAAGGCTGAGGCCTCCTAGTGGGTCTAAGGGGACTCTAGGGGAGTTTGAGGAGGCACTGTGGAGGCTGAGAGCCCTCGGGGGGCCTCTAGGGGAGTTTGGGGGGCACTGTGGAAGCTGAGAGCTCTTGGGGGGCCTCTAGGGGAGTTTGGGGGGGCACTGTGGAGGCTGAGAGCCCTCGGGGGGATCTAGGGGAGTTTGGGGGGGCACTGTGGAGGCTGAGAGCTCTCGGGGGGCCTCTAGGGGAGTTTGGGGGGGCACTGTGGAGGCTGAGAGCCCTCGGGGGGCCTCTAGGGTAGTTGGGGGGGCACTGTGGAGGCTGAGAGCCCTCGGGGGGGCCTCTAGGGGAGTTCAGGGGGGCACTGTGGAGGCTGAGAGCTCTCGGGGGCCCTCTAGGGGAGTTCGGGGGGCACTGTGAAGGCTGAGGGCCCTCGGGGGGCATCTAGGGGAGTTCAGAGGGGGGCACTGTGGAGGCTGAGATCTCTCGGGGGCCTCTAGGGGAGTTTGGGGGGGGCACTGTGGAGGCTGAGAGCTCTCGGGGGGCCTCTAGGGGAGTTTGGGGGGGGCACTGTGGAGGCTAAGAGCTCTCGGGGGGCCTCTAGGGGAGTTTGGGGGGGGCACTGTGGGGCTGAGCCCCCTCAGTGGGTCTAGGGGGACTGTGGGCCTCTAGGGGAGGTTAGGGGGCACTGTGGAGGCTGAGAGCTCTCGGGGGGCATCTAGGGGAGTTCAGGGGGGGGCACTGTGGAGGCTGAGATCTCTCGGGGGCCTCTAGGGGAGTTTGGGGGGGCACTGTGGAGGCTGAGAGCTCTCGGGGGGCCTCTAGGGGAGTTCGGGGGGGCACTGTGGAGGCTGAGAGCTCTCGGGGGGCCTCTAGGGGAGTTTGGGGGGGGGCACTGTGGGGCTGAGCCCCCTCAGTGGGTCTAGGGGGACTGTGGGCCTCTAGGGGAGGTTAGGGGGCACTGTGTGAGCTGGGAGGTTGGGGGCACTATGGAGAGCTGGAGGCTCTGCAGTAGACTGGTGGACACTGTGGAGGCTAAGAACCCTCAGGGGTCCTCTAGGGGAGTTTTTTTTTGGGGGGGGGGGGGCACTGGGGATGGCTGGAGGCTTTCAGGGGGCCTAGGGGGGACAGTAGCCACTATGGGAGGTTGGGGGGGGGGTACTGTGCGAGGTTATGGGACCTGCAGCTGGCCTGGCTGTGGGCATCTGTACCGTTTACCATTGGGCTTATAATTAGGAAAAATATTCTGATTTTTGCACAAAGTAGAACGTTTGTATATTTTGGATAGAGTAAGAGAGGATTATAACCCCTGTCAGCTTTATTTGTTGCCATCTGTGTCCCATTGGGGAGATTTCCCTTCAATTCCTGGCCAAGCAGGAAGTGAGAGGACATCCTTCCAAAATGAGGGAATCCCAGAACTAGTGTCCCCATTGGAAGATTTCCCCTCTGTTCCTGTTCTGGTGGCAACTCAGAATTTGGGATTTTCTTTCACTCTCAGTGATGATGGTAAACAGGAGAAATATAGCGGTTGAATCACCCTGCTGGGAGTTATAACCTGTCTCCTGTGGTAGTCGGGTCCATCTAGTGGCCACGATGCTTTTTGTTTTTTGTTTTTTTTTGGGGGGGGGGGGGGGGGAGTTATTTCAGGAAAGTACCACATTATGGCCACTAGAGGGAGCTAAGGATCATTGGAGGTATTAGATATTACAAAATACAAAAATCTTACAATGTAGCAAACATTGATGGTGCCGGTCGGAATGGTGAAGCCGTCGGCGTGTTCAATTGATGGACACTTTGTATCTAGTTATGGATTCTGGTGATCTCCATCAGGACATGGATTTCTCGAGAGTTCAGGGTGAAGTTGTTGGCTGTAGACATCGCCCCGCGTTGGGCGCGTCATTGCACCGTGCGTTGGGGTCTCGGTAGGTGTAGTCGGTGGGATTCCAGATATGAATTGGATGGACAATGGTTGCTGGCGATTTTTACCCTCCGGCGTGTAGGACTGGAATCTTCCCGGAATTCAGATTGTGATGAGAAGTCTCGGAGTCACAAAGGCCCTTCAGCCCTTCCCGGGGACAATGGGGCCTTTTCATGGGGGGGCCCCCTTGGAGTGGCGCTACAGAGCGGCCGCAGTGTCCAGCTTGGAGAAGGCGTGCTGGCCTGTGCCAGGCTCTGGACAATGGCGCCCTTTGTTGGTGGCCGGGGATTGGTATTCACCTCTGGAATTCAAGGGGCAGCCTGGTGGGCCGGCGGGCATGGGAGCCAGGAGGGGCCATAAAATGTCACACGAAGGAGGTGGGCGCCGTGGCGTCGCAAAGTGCAGCATGGTGGGCACCCGGAATCTTCCATCATGTCATGTGTGGAAGGATGGGACTGGATGTTCTCAGAGGGCCCCATTGTCAGAGGCCAAGAAAGAAGTCTTAGTCTGTGTTGCAGCCAATGATTGATCTCCCAGGAAAGGCGGAGTTACTTGTTATCACAATTGTCCGAATCGCTCCCGAAGTAGATCCAGATACTGAATTTCATTGTCAAAATACACTTTTCAATCGATGTCCAGCAATCAATCAGATTATCCCTTGCAGTTAGATGCATCATAATGGATTCTGATTGGTTGCTTGTGATCACGGCATGTTCCTGTCCCCTTAAAGCAAATTATGGTGAATCTAAAGCCAAAATGTCTATCATTGGATGGGAAAAGGGGGTCCCCATAACTTCTCCTTTCCCTGAAATGTGAGATGAGAACTCTCCAAAGTGAGGGACACGTGTCCCCATTGGAGGATTTCCTCTCTTCCTGTTCTGATGACATCATAAAGCTGTACTAAACCCAAAAGCAAACCTTTCTCATATTACAGATTACCAACCCTTATATAGGACGGCTGCATTCATTTTCTTTCCCTCATTTTCACCTGGTGATCCTGCCAGTAAGTCTGTTGTTTTTCAACAGATCAGGCTGTCCTGCAGATGTATCAGTGAGAGGGTTGAGGCAAACCATTTACCACTGACAGGGGTGCTTACAGTGATCAGAAGGTGTGTTGCTGGCCAGATCACCAGGTGAAAACGGGCGTAAAAAAAGCCTAAAAAAAACAATGCACCCGCCACATCTATTGATTAAGCTGCAATATATTACGTTTCTGGTTTAATATCGCTTTAATGTGTTCTTTTTACTGAAGATCTGCGCTTGGGAAACTGTTACTCTAATATCGCGCGACATAAAAAAGTTGAACCCCCTGCCATTTTGTTCTCCAGGATCTCTCCTTTCAGAAAATATATCATATTTGGGGGTTTAAACTAATCTTCAGGCCTAAAATTATTTTTTAACCACTTTAATATCATGCTATAGCCTACACTGATAATCAGTGCAGCCTCATCAGTGCAGGTTATCAGTGCCCATCAGCGCAGCCTCATCAGTGCAGGTTATCAGTGCCCATCGGTGTTCATCAGTGCAGGTTCAGTGCCCATCAGCGCAGCCTCATGAGTGCCTATCAGCGCAGCCTCATCAGTGCCCATCAGCGCAGCCTCATGAGTTCCCATCAGTGCAGGTTATCAGTGCCCATCAGCACAGCCTCATCAGTGCCCATTGGCGTTGATAAGTACAGGTTCAATGCCCATCAGCGCAGCCTCATGAGTGCCCATCAGCGCAGCCTCATCAGTGCAGATTATCATTGCCCATCAGTGTAGCCTCATCAGTGCAGATTATCATTGCCCATCAGTGTAGCCTCATCAGTGCAGATTATCAGTGCCCATCATTGCAGCCTCATCAGTGCAGATTATCATTGCCCATCAGTGTAGCCTCATCAGTGCAGATTATCATTGCCCATCAGTGTAGCCTCATCAGTGCAGATTATCATTGCCCATCAGTGTAGCCTCATCAGTGCAGATTATCAGTGCCCATCATTGCAGCCTCATCAGTGCAGATTATCATTGCCCATCAGTGTAGCCTCATCAGTGCAGATTATCATTGCTCATCAGTGTAGCTTCATCAGTGCAGATTTTCAGTGCCCATCAGTGTAGCCTCATCAGTGCAGATTATCAGTGCCCATCAGGGCAGCCTCATCAGTTCCCATCAGTGCAGGTTATCAGTGCCCATCAGCGCAGCCTCATGAGTACCCATCAGTGCAACCTTATCCGTACCCATCAGTGCAGCCTTATTGGTGCCCATCAGTACAGCCTCATCACAGCCCATCTATGAAGAAGAAAAATTACTTCTTTGCAAAATTTTATCACAGAAACTAAGAAAAGCTCTGTTTGTGTGAAAAAATAAAAAATAAAAATGTAATATGAGTACAGTGTTACAAGACCGTGCAATTGTCATTCAAAGTGTGACAGCTCTGAAAGCTGAAAATTGTCCTGGGCAAGCAGGAAGGGGGGGGGCAGTATGGAAGAGGTTAAGGAGTGCAAAAAAACGCAAATAAGGGCTCTGGCAGTGAGAGGGTTGGAGGGGTTGGAGAGTGCCCAATGACATGGAGAAGGGAAGCCCAGAGAAGGGGGGGGGGGGGCAGCACAGAAGAAGTCCTAAAGGCTGAGAGTGTAATGAGGAGCGTAGATCGGGGGGGGGGGGTAAAGGGACTGTCAGAGTGTGAGGAGGAGGAGGCGAGGGCCACAATGTATCATCATTTTTTCTTTTCTTTCCTCGCAGTGCAACTTCTCAAATCCACCGACCTGGGAAGACAGAGCTTGCTGTACCTGAAGGAGATTGGCCGAGGCTGGTTTGGCAAGGTGAGTGCGTATTTTGGGTGTTGCAGAGAGTTGATAATATTCCTGCCTCATCCGTCTCGCCCAATTTACTGGAATCGTTTCTTTTTCTGAAGCTCCTGGCAAAAATGAATATAAATAATAATGAATCCAATAATAAAATTGTTCCCCAGATTTACAGATCCAGTTGTCTTTGCTCAGGTTTTGTTTTGTGGGTCAGCGCCCCCCCATACAGAGGGCAAAATATATCGGTCGCTATTGTAACCATTGATTACTTTTTGCTGTAAATGTTTAAATTTTACCTGCAAACCAGAAGGAATTCTATCCAATTACAGGGGGAGCTCCGCCAATAGTGACATTGCAGTTATAGGTGGAATATGGGGGGGGGGGGGGGGGGAGAGTCGCTTTTTCTGGCTTTTTGGAACACGGAGAGATCTTCCTATAATAGTTCTTTCTGAATATTTTCTTCTATCTTTTCATGTGACAACACTGAAGAAATGACACATTGCTACAATGTAAAGTAGTGAGTGTACAGCTTGTATAACAGTGTAAATTTGCTGTCCCCTCAAAATACCTCAACACACAGCCATTAATGTCTAAACCGCTGGCAACAAAAGTGAGTACACCCCTAAGTGAAAATGTCCAAATTGGGCCCAAAGTGTCAATATTTTGTGTGGCCTCCATTATTTTCCAGCACTGCCTTAACCCTCTTGGGCATGGAGGTCACCAGAGCTTCACAGGTTGTCACTGGAGTCCTCTTCCACTCCTCCATGATGACATCACAGAGCTGGTGGATGTTAGAGATCTTGTGCTCCTCCACCTTCCGTTTGAGGATGTCCCACAGATGATCAATAGGGTTTAGGTCTGGAGACATGCTTGGCCAGTCCATCACCTTTACCCTCAGCTTCTTTAGCAAGGCAGTGGTCGTCTTAGAGGTGTGTTTGGGGTCGTTATCATGTTGGAATACTGCCCTGCGGCCCAGTCTCTGGAGGGAAGGGATCATGCTCTGCTTCAGTATGTCACAGTACATGTTGGCATTCATGGTTCCCTCAATGATCTGTAGCTCCCCGGTGTCGGCAGCACTCATGCAGCCCCAGACCATGACACTCCCACCACCATGCTTGACTGTAGACAAGACACACTTGTCTTTGTCCTCCTCACCTGGTTGCCTCCACACACGCTTGTCACCATCTGAACCAAATAAGTTTATCTTGGTCTCATCAGACCACAGGACATGGTTCCAGTAATCCATGTCCTTAGTCTGCTTGTCTTCAGCAAACTGTTTGCGGGCTTTCTTGTGCACCATCTTTAGAAGAGGCTTCCTTCTGGGATGACAGTCATGCAGACCAATTTGATGCAGTGTGCGGCGTATGGTCTGAGCACTGACAGGCTGACCCCCCACCCCTACAACCTCTGCAGCAATGCTGGCAGCACTCATACGTCTATTTCCCAAAGACAACCTCTGGATATGACGCTGAGCACGTGCACTCAACTTCTTTGGTGGACCATGGTGAGGTCTGTTCTGAGTGGAACCCGTCCTGTTATACCGCTGTATGGTCTTGGCCACCGTGCTGCAGCTCAGTTTCAAGGTCTTGGCAATCTTCTTATAGCCTAGGCCATCTTTATGTAGAGCAACAAATCTTTTTTTCAGATCCTCAGAGAGTTCTTTGCCATGAGGTGAGATGCTGAACTTCCAGTGACCAGTATGAGAGAGTGAGAGCGATAACACCAAATTTAACACACCTGCTCTCCATTCACACCTGAGACCTTGTAACACTAACGAGTCACATGACACCGGGGAGGGAAAATGGCTAATTGGGCCCAATTTGGACATTTTCATTTAGGGGTGTACTCACTTTTGTTGCCAGCGGTTTAGACATGAATGGCTGTGTGTTGAGGTATTTTGAGGGGACATCAAATTTACACTGTTATACAAGCTGTACACTCACTACTTTACATTGTAGACAAGTGTCATTTCTTCAGTGTTGTCACATGAAAAGATAGAAGAAAATATTTACAAAAATGTGAGGGGTGTACTTACTTTTGTGAGATACTTTGTGTGTGTGTGTGTGTGTATGTATATATATATATATATATATATATATATATATATATATATATATGCATTTTTTTTCCCCAACTGTACACATAGATGCGAGCGCTGGGTGGTGGGCCTTAAGGCCAATCAGCTGTATATATGCATCTATATAATTATAATTATTATACAGGATTTATATAGCAGCGATAATTTACACAGAGTTTTAATCTATAGGGACTGTCTTTCTGTGCTGGGAGCGCGCTCAATGTGCGCTCCCAGCACAGTAGGTAAAAGCTCCAGATGCAAACTTGCCATTAGAAGCTTGTGATTATTTAAACGCTGTGACAGCCAATCACAGTGGTCACATGATTGTAATGCCCGCCTCCACCCCCTGGTATTTAAATTCTATTAAAGAGCCAGTGGCGGGAAGGTGTTAATATTTGTAAAGATAGTAAGCACCGGAACTTGTTATCAGCCTCTTGCAATCCCTGTACAGCAGAGCTCTGACAGGGAGAGGGAGCAGCAGCAGAAGAAACCAATTGGTTTACAAGGAGCATGCTGATAGGAGGAGAGCGCAGAGTGACAGTGATTAGTTTTTGCTTTTACTGTCCAATCACAGACTGAGGGAGGGATGACACCTGTAAGTGTTAGGGCTTGTTCAGGGGCAGTAAAGGCAGGCTGCTGAGCTGTGATTTTACCTCCCCTCTGACCACACACCTAAACACAAGAATGCAGCAACTCAGGGCTTTACATGGCTAAAGCAATACATCACAGGCATGATAAAAATTAAATCGTCACATTCAGCAGGTGGTACCGCCAAACGCCACCAATTCAAGTAAATGGGGCCACGCTGCGACCATTCTCAGCATTTTGAGGATTAAATCCGGCGCCTCCTGAAACGCAATAGTTTGTTTTTGAGAAATGAGACAGTAAAAGCTGCATGTGTGAACAAAGCCTTACTGATCTGCAGCAGGGACAAATCAGATCTCCTGCCCTTGCTAGGTGGGGTTGCGCTGTCTGGCAGAGCAGTGTAAATCTCAGGACTGGATGGACAGAATTGAAAATCTATGGGAGGTAAAACAAATTCCAGGATAAGGATCTGGTATAAACTTTTAAGGGGGACCCACACAAAAAGTCATTTGGGTAAGCCCAACAGACCCCCCCGAGCACCAGGCCAGGATTGTGTGGAAGAGGCCCTTGGGAGTGACCCCCCCCCCAGAAAACCTTTGTAAATCTTCATGTTTACTGCTTTCTATGTCTCTCTGCTGTGCAGGTGCTGCTGGGGGAGGTAAATTCGGGGCTCGCCAGCACCCAGGTGGTAGTGAAGGAGCTGAAAGTCAGTGCCAGCGTCCAGGAGCAGATGCTGTTCCTAGAGGAGACTCAGCCCTACCGGTAAGTAGGCAGTGTTTCCTTCCCATAATCCTCTGCAGTTTCCACCTTTGTGTGTACTCCGCTCCATCCTATGAATTGTTGTGACCTGACGTGTGTTATGTAACCCACTGTAAAGTAATACATTGTAATAATTGAGATGGAGACGTCCAGGTCCGGGCAGGTCAACAACACATTCCTGACGCATTACCGTGTTTTTGTTTTCACTCCTCCCCTCGATCTCCGCCTTGGCTGCCGGTGAAAATTTCCAGGTTTGCAGCGTGAAAATCACGATTATAGGCAAACAGTCCTCCCGGGGTAATAGGACCCAGACACCAAATATTACAGCCGTGTTCCTGCTTGTAGTATTGCATAACCTAAAGAGGACCTATCCCCTTTAAAGAACATTGACTAACTGCCTTACCTGCGGTCTTTTACTACCAGAAGTCCACCCAGAAGGATTCAGTATGTGGTGGGGTGGAGTCCTCTCCTCTTTTGTTGGATGGAGCCCCCTCCTCTATTGTTGGGTGGACCACCCTCCTCTATTGTTGGGTGGACCACCCTCCTCTATTGTTGGGTGGACCACCCTCCTCTATTGTTGGGTGGACCCCCCTCCTCTATTGTTGGGTGGACCCCCCTCCTCTATTGTTGGGTGGACCCCCCTCCTCTATTGTTGGGTGGACCCCCCTCCTCTATTGTTGGGTGGACCCCCCTCCTCTATTGTTGGGTGGACCCCCCTCCTCTATTGTTGGGTGGACCCCCCTCCTCTATTGTTGGGTGGACCCCCCTCCTCTATTGTTGGGTGGACCACCCTCCTCTATTGTTGCTCTATTGTTGGGTGGATTCCCCTTCTCTATTGTTGGATGGAGCCCTCTCCCCTATTGTTGGGTGGAGCCCTCTCCCCTATTGTTGGGTGGAGCCCTCTCCCCTATTGTTGGGTGGAGCCCTCTCCCCTATTGTTGGGTGGAGCCCTCTCCCCTATTGTTGGGTGGAGCCCTCTTCTCTATTGTTGGATGGATCCCCCTCCTCTATTGGATGGAGCCCTCTCTCCTCTATTGTTGGATGGGGCCCTCTCCCCTATTGTTGGAGGGAGCCCTCTCCCCTATTGTTGGAGGGAGCCCTCTCCTCTATTGTTGGGGGGAGCCCTCTCCTCTATTGTTGGGGGGAGCCCTCTCCTCTATTGTTGGGTGGAGCCCCCTCCTCTATTGTTGGGTGGAGCCCTCTCCCCTATTGTTGGGTGGAGCGCTCTCCCCTATTGTTGGGTGGAGCGCTCTCCCCTATTGTTGGGTGGAGCGCTCTCCCCTATTGTTGGGTGGAGCCCTCTCCCCTATTGTTGGGTGGAGCCCTCTTCTCTATTGTTGGATGGATCCCCCTCCTCTATTGGATGGAGCCCTCTCTCCTCTATTGTTGGATGGAGCCCTCTCTCCTCTATTGTTGGGTGGAGCCCTCTCCTCTATTGTTGGGTGGAGCCCTCTCCTCTATTGTTGGGTGGAGCCCTCTCCTCTATTGTTGGGTGGAGCCCTCTCCTCTATTGTTGGGTGGAGCCCTCTCCTCTATTGTTGGGTGGAGCCCTCTCCTCTACTGTTGGGTGGATCGGAGCCCTCTTCTCTATCGTTGGGTGGAGCCCTCTCCTCTCCTTGCAATTGGCACGCCCTATAACACGCAACACATCTGGGCTGCGTCATCTGTTGGGAAGAGCCTCCAGAAAGAGAGGAAATAATTCACTCTCACTTGAGCTGCAGAGAGTCATCCGACTCCTCTCCATAGCCTCAGAAACATATAGGTCATCCACACCAAGCATGCTCCAAAGAAGCTTGCAATCTAATCTCCCCGCTGCAGTCATGCACATGCCAGGGACATTTTGGTGGAGCTTGAGAAAAGAACACAAATCAACCCATTGCTGTGCAGCCAGGGCTGCTGGTGAAAAATTAGAAAATTGAGAACTCAAGACCTGCAAGGCAGGGATGTAACTGCTAATCAGGTTGTCCCATATTTACAGTGTAGGATATAACTACTTTCCACCCTGCCACAGAACAAATACTGTGGCATGGTGCCATATGCAGGCACAGTCGTGTACAGGTACATCATTGTGCCCTCTTAGGTTTGGGGTTCAGCAGCCAGGGGATCATGTGATCGCTATGCGAATTTCATTCATAACCGCTCTGCTTCCTTTAGCAGTGAGCTGTGATTGGCCCACAGCTATCACATAGTACCTGGGCCAATCACAGCACCCTGTACCATGTGATTAGCTGTAGCCATGGCACTGGACTATGCTGATGAAAGTATTAAAAAAAAACTGCACAAAAAGTTTAAAAAAAAAAAAAGATAAAAAATTTTATATAATTTTTACATTTTTTTTTTTTTTTTTTTTTAGGATCTCTTTTTTACAACCTATCACCAGTCAGTGTCCCTGATCACTCCCACACCAGGCATTTGATGACGCTGTTACAGTATGAAAAAAAAAAAAAAAATTGTTACAAAAAATTACAATTTCAGAAAACTCACCATGCCTTCTACTAAATACCTCGGACTGTCTACTTTCCAAAAGGGGGTCATTTGGGGGTTATTTGTACTGTCCATTTTCAGGCCTCAAGAAATGAGATCGGCCATCAGTACATCAGGATTGATCGATTTTCAGATATTTAGATTTTTTAGATAGATTTTTTACAGTTTTTTTTTTTTTATTGGATGTTTTTATAGCAGAAAGTAAAAAATATTGTTTTTTTTTCTTACAAATTTTTGGTCTTTTTTCCTTTATATAATAAAAAACAAACACCCCAGTGGTGATCAAATACCCCCCAAAAAAAGCTCGATTTGTGTATTTTGTGTATAAATTTCATTTGGGTACAGCATTGTTTGACCGCGCAATTACCAGTTAAACTAGCGCAGTGCTGATACGCCAGGGCATAGGTGGCTGCTTGTCTCCTACCAACCAAAGACGCTTGTGGCCCGAACGAGGGGGCGGTAATAGTGACACCCTATTTAGTTCACCCGAACACCCACCGGAATCTTGGGCAGCCACAAGCCCCACCTCTAGTGTCCAAAGAGGATGACACTCGATGTCTACTGGACCCCCAATGTGAATTTATAGGAATGGAGCATTTGGCCCTCCTTGAACCCTGTAGTAATCAATGATCCTCTATACTCGTTCCTGTGGACGGACTCGCTCTCTCCTGGCTGGATGATGGCAGCTCTGACCCAGACTGGACTGCCCTCTGCGGAGTCTCTGCCCCAGGTTGGGTATTTTCGGTTCCTGCCCTGCAGACTCTGATCCTGACTATCTGCATAGTTTAGAATAATAGGCGCATACCAGACGGCGAGACGCGTCACCTCCCCCGCTGTGTGTTTATAAGGCTGCAGGTTATAGAAAGCAGAGACAGGTAAAGGTGAGGGAATCCCTGAGACTCATGACTGACCTGTCAGTGACTGAAAACAATAACTGGCATTGTGTGCAGACTGCAACCTGATTCAACAGCACAGACTACCTACCTACCTACCTACCTACCTTATATGTCAGTGCTTGCTGGAGGATTAAACCCCCAACAGTCTCTTCTGCAAGTTCCCGGGTCTGTACACCTGCTGTGCCCATTATGAGAGGTTCCCACCATCCCTGTGCTGAGTTCCTGTCTATGTACATCTGCGGTGCCCATTATGAGGGGTTCCCACAATCCCTGTGTGGAGTTCCCAGGTCTGTACCCCAACTGTGCCCATTATGAGGGGTCCCCACCATCCCTGTGTGGCGTTCCCAGGCCTGTACCCCAACTGTGCCTATTATGAGGGGTTCCCACCATCCCTGTGCTAAGTTCCTGGGTCTGTACACCTGCTGTGCCCATTATGAGGGGTTCCCACCATCCCTGTGCTGAGTTCCCTGGTCTGTACACCGGCTGAGCCCATTAAGAGAAGTTCCTACCATCCCTGTGCTGAGTTCCTGTCTATGTACATCTGGAGTGCCCATTATGAGGGGTTCCTACCATCCCTGTGCTGAGTTCCCAGGTCTGTACCCCAACTGTGCCCATTATGAGGGGTTCCTACCATCCCTCTGCCGAGTTCCTGGGTCTGTACACCCACTGTGCCCATTATGAGGGGTTCCCACCATCCATGCACTGAGTTCCCGGGTCTGTAGACCTGCTGTGCCTATTATGAGGGGTCCCCACCATCCCTCTGCCGAGTTCCTGGGTCTGTACACCTGCTGTGCCCATTATGAGAGGTTCTCACCATCCCTGTGCTGAGTTCCCGGGTCTGTACACGCGCTGTGCCCATTATGAGGGGTTCCCACCATCCCTGTGCTAAGTTCCTGAGTCTGTACACCCGCTGTGCCCATTATGAGGGGTTCTCACCATCCCTGTGCTGAGTTCCTGAGTCTGTACACCCGCTGTGCCCATTATGAGGGGTTCTCACCATCCTTCCTGGATACCCAAAGCTCGAGGTGGAGGGGCGGAGTCAGACATTGTGGCCAGGACATCTTGCTGTTGGAGTATCTGGGGCTCCACCTATAAATTATCACTTTTTGGTGGAGCGATCCTTTAATAAAAAAAAATACAATTTCTCTTAGGGGAAGCATTTACACATTAACGTGCTGCGTTCGGCGGCCTTTAAAAAATTAACGCAATGTACTCCGACGTTAAAAAAATAGGTACGGTTTTCATTGCTCGAAGTAACATGCGTTGTGCGCGCCGATGCACAGAATGAGTTGCCGTTCATTTAGCTCGCGTTACTGCAGCGCCAGTGATGTGAATGAGCCCCAATTATGGATCGCTTTTATATAAATTGTATCTTTTCTGTCCTCAGAGTCCTCCAGCACCCCAACCTTGTTCAGTGCCTGGTGCAATGTACGGAGATCACCCCCTACCTGCTGGTGATGGAGTTCTGCCCCCTGGTAAGTGGCGAGCACCCATTGGTGAAGAGACCTAGGCGCCGATATAGTCACATCTGCCCCTGAACCTGAGCTCCGCCCACCTTCGATTGTCTAATATATTGATAGCAGTGCTGTTGAGAATTGATCATCCAATGCTGTTCCTTAAATGAACAGTAACAGAATATTATTTAGTACTGGTTGTAGCCAGTTTTTTTTTTTTTTTTTTCTGTGCAGTTTATCCACATATTTGGGGCACGAAGTGGGTGGAGCTTCAGAGATCTGGTCCCCCGCCGTGCCCACGACCCCGCATCTTTCCCATCACCTGCAACGGCATCCATAGACTTACACCAGTCTTCTTATTTCCAGGGGGACCTGAAGGAATATCTGCAGAGCTGTGCGGCCTCCGAGTCCACTGTGCCGGACCCCCTGACTCTGCAGAGGATAGGCTGCGAAGTGTGCTGTGGGCTGCTCCACCTGCACAAGAATAACTTCACACACAGGTCAGAAGGAGGAGGCTCAGGGTTATGCCGCTTACCGGCGGCAAATTATGTTCATGGTTATCTTATTTAATCTCATTTGATCTTCTTTGTTTTTGTGTCTTCCTTTTCTTTTGCCTTTTCTACTAAATTATTTTTTTTTTCCTTTACGTCATTTTTAATTTTATTTTTAAATGAATTATCTTGTTATTATGATTATTATTATTGTATACATTTTTTTTCTACCACTGTACTTTTTCAACTATCCCTTCTCCTATTTCCTCATGTATCTTTTTTTTTCATGTCTTTCCCATTTTTACATTAATTTCTTCATAATTTTTTTTTTTCATTTTTATTTTTTTGTAATTTTATCATTTTTATTATTTTTGTGTAATGTAAAAGAATCACTTGTATTTTTATAGTATTATTTTATATATATATATATATATATATATATATATATATATATATATATATATATATATATATATATATATATATATATATATATATATATATATATATATATATATATATATATATAATATAATATAATTTTTACATAGAAGTATAAGCAAATATTATTGTTATACTATTTTTATTTATACTATTATTAATAATGATAATATATACAAATAATGATAATAGCTATTTCTATATTACGCGGGGGTAATACAAGAATCCCTTGTATTTTTATAGTATTATTTTATATAATATATTTTAAAGTATAATATATATATATAGATCTATCTATCTATCTATCTATATATATATCTATATATATATATATATATATATATATATATATATATATATATATAGATAGATATATAGATCTCTCTCTATATATATATATATATATATATATATATAGTTATATATATATATCTATATATAGATAAATATATCTATCTATATATAGATATATATATATATATATATATATATATCGATATATATATATATATATAGATATATATAATATAATATAATTTTTACATAGACGTATAAGCAAATATTATTATTATACTATTTTTATTTATTATTATTAATAATGATAATATATACAAATAATGATAATAATATTTATTTCTATATTACGCTGGGGTCTTCAAAAAGTTTCCACACTTTTATACTTTCGTTGGAAACAGTGAAGGCGGGAGGAGTTTTGCTAATGGCATTAAAAAGTTGGTATGATGCTGGGAATAATGCATCGCAAAGGAAGGCAACTATGAAGAAAATTGGTGTAATTTTGTTTTTGAAATTCTTAATAAAAAGATAAATAAAAAAGTGTGGGAACGTTTTGAAGAACCCTATTATTATTTATCTTTATACATTATTTTTATCATTATTATTATTATTTGTATACATTTACTGTTTTTTTTTTTTTTTTTTATTAATATAAACAAATTCCAGTATTTTGTTTCATGCTCCTTTTTTCTTCAATTATTCTCTCCTCTTCTATCGCCATCCTTTTTTAATTCTCCCTTCTTTTTCCTCATTTCATCTTTTTTCCATGTCTCATGTGATCTTTTTTTTTTTTTTCTTTCTCTTACATAACATTTTTTTATATATATATATATTTTTTTCTTTTTTAGAACTTCTTTCATAACATATTTTATTTTTTTCCTTTTTTCTCTTTTTTATATAACTTTTTTTATGTCCATTCAATTTATAAAAGATCCCAAACATTGAGTTTCTTGTTCCAGAACCCCACCCTCTCCCCCGCCCCCCCTCCTCGCCGCTATCATAGATCTGATATTATACAGTTGCTTGTGTATTATTAGGTTGTGTTAGCCTTTCTTTTTCCTCTTCCCCCTCCCTTCCCTCGTATATATCTCTTCCCAACAATGGGCGCTCTCCCACCACAGCCGGCGTTCCCCAGCACATCTCTGGACGCCTCTCTCGGTTTGTCCCCTGGAACAATATCCTGATGCTGACTGAGTGGGACATGCAGGCTCCAGCATCAGTGATTTTGTTGCAGGCGGCATTCAAAGCTCCTGGCCGTCGGACCGCAATGTGACTCTTTCTACACGTCTCTATTATTACCGAGTGACATCAGAGCAGTAATCGGCTTATTAACATTAGTAGCCTACCCGAAGCGCTAATACCTCCGCTACACACGTAAAGAAGAACATCAGTTTAATGGAAGAGATTTGTTCTGCTGATGAAATAACCAATTAGCACTCATCATGTCCTCTTCAAAGGAGGGAAGGTGAACAAAGTTACACTATATGGCTACAGATGTGATGGGGTTCAGGTGTTTCCAGTGAAGGGTCCTGGTACTCCTCTGTCATACAAAGACATTTTAGACAATTGTGCTCTTCCAACCTTGTGAAAACAGTTTAGTGAAGACCCTTTTCTGTTCCCCCATGACTGTGCCGCCCCCCCCCCCCCCCCCCCCTCGTGAACAAAGCTAGACATGGTGTGACCAGTTTGGTGTGGAGGAACTGGAGTGTCCTGCACAGAGCCCTGACCTCAACGCTACTTTTGGAAAACCTTTGGCATAAGGTCTTCTCCTCCCAAAGATGTTCAGTAGATTTGAGGACATGGAGGAACTGGAGTGTCCTGCACAGAGCCCTGACCTCAACCCTACTGTGAACACCTTTGGGATGAGCCAGGTCTTCTCATCCTACATCCGAACCTGACCTTACAAATGGGCACAAATTCCCACAGACACCCTCCAAAATCTTGTAGAAAGTCTTTCCAGGAGGTTGGAGGATGGTATAGTCGCAAAGGGGGCAACTCCATAAAGATATATAGTTTGATGAGTTTGGTGTGGAGGAAGTTGAGCGTCATTAACCCCACTGAACACCTTTTGGGATGAACTGAATTGCTAATTGCAAGCCAGGTCTTCCCATTGAACTAAAATAAACAACACACTCCTAAGCTAGAGTAAGTTGACTGTAATGTCTCAAGTGCCTGGTCAAATTGCAGATAATTTCATAGATGCTTTGCTGCCCACAAGGACTGGGTCGTCCTGATCATACTGGAAGAATGAAAGAAGAAAAAAAGGCGCACTGGCCTAGTGCATTATCCAACAGATTTATTAAAAGATATATGAATAAAACCATAAAGAGGTCTACTCACAAACATAAGCTTAAAACACGCTCTGAAGAAGAAGGCCAGTCCTTCGAAACGCATCAGCCTGAAGGGTCTTATTCTGGACTCCCCACTCCCAAGTTTTGGTGATTCGAGCAGCAGATGAGAGGCTGTCACTTGTGTGGCCAGATGAGTGTTTTTAGCTTGTTTGTGAGTAGACATCTTCCCATTCAACTCCATGACCATGATGAACCATTCCTGAGGATGTCTTTATGGAGCTGGCTTTGTACACGGGGGGGCACAGTCATGGTGGAACAGAAAAAGGTCTTCACCAAACTGTTACCACAAGGATGGAAGAACACAAATGTTTACAATGTTTTGGTATGATGTTGGATTACCAGGATCCTTCACTGGAGACACCTGACCTCCGTCATTTGGAGGGGTTCACATAATTTTGGATGTATAGTTTCATTAGTGACATTCAGGTGTTCACATAATTTTAGCCATATTATGTATTTGGGCAATTGGGGTCCACTGGCTTTATCTTGTGCATCTAGTGACCCACAAGCTTAAGCCTCCACTATCCTTTAAGTACCCAATAATATGACGGCTACCTAATAGCATTTGATGACCTCATGAAGGTACCTGATGCTACAAGCCAACTGGTCCTGTTCAGGAAATGGTGTTCATTCTCGTTTCCTCCGATGATAAGCCACCAGCAGACATTGGCTTCACCCTTACCTCTCCATCGCCTAAACATGCAGACACGGCCCCACCAAGCATGCATGTTCCTGGAACCATTGGCAGAGATGCATCCCAGATGTTGCCTGAACAGTTCCTGTACATCCTAGCACCTAGGGCCCATGGGTGCTCAACCTGTGGCCCTCCAGCTGTTGTGGAACTACAAGTCCTATCATGCCTCTGCCTTTGGGAGTCACGCTTGTAATTGTCTGCAGCTTGCAATGCCTCATGGCATTTGTAGTTGCGCAACAGCTGGAGGGCCGCAGGTTGAGCACCCCTGGACCCTCTGATGGTCCACATTCTGAAGGACAGTCTCTGGGTTCCCGGGTTCCAAGCCCTATGTAGATTTCCTAGAGAAAGGTTGCATTGCACAGTCATGTGATGGAAGCCCCAACCCCTGGGAAGTACTGGGAAAAGTCTGCTTGACCAGTTGCAATCTTGTGCTTCGATTAAACATGAATAAAGTTATGGAGTGTTTTAAATCAATGAAAAACATTCGAAATTGCCTAATAGCATTTGTTATTTGCCCCATTCAGACAGGAGGGAATGTACATGGACTGTCACTGGCCAAATGGCTTTGCCAATTTTTTTTTTTTTTTTATAAACGCACCCCTATGACAGGTGAAGTGTTTTGTGAATTGCGGTCCCTGCCGCAGCACTGACTTGCCGGGGGGGGGGGGGGGGATCTCCTCTGCGGTGGGGTGTACAGCACAGAAAGGCCTTGTATAGAGTTCTGCTTGTCTCATACAGTCTTCCTTCCTTCCAATACTCAGCGACCTCGCCCTGCGGAACTGTCTCCTGACCGCCGATATGACGGTGAAAATCGGTGACTACGGGGTGGCCCATTCCAAATATCGGGTAAGCAGGAATGTATCTATTAAATAGCAGCCACTATTCACCAATCCAGAGCTTAGTTTAAAGTGGGCTAAAAAATGGCGGCTGCTGGGGGGTTAGTGCCCCCGACCTCATTGCCTAAGCCTCTATCTTGATAGACGCTTTGCACTCTCTGTAAATCAAACCAGAGAACCAATTAAACCATACAAATATTATAATATTGGCTGCCGTTCAAATTAAATAAATGGTATGTAAACGTGCCCAACCTATCGTGCAAACAGCGCTTGCCAACCCCCGAAATTATAATAATAAATGTATATATAAAAAAATGGAAAGCTGATGCACGTGGCCGGCAGCCGCGATGTCCGCCGGCCACCCGCGATCGCTCCAGAGAGAGACAGAACGGGAATCTGTCAATGTAAACAGAGAGATCCCCATTCTGTCAGGGGAGGATAGACAGATCTGCTGTTCCTAGTGATTAGGAACAGCGATCTGTCTCCTCCTCCAGTCACTACCCCCCCCCCCAACGGATAGAAACACCTCCCTAGGGAACACTTAACCCCTTGATTGCCCCCTAGTGTTCACTCCTTCCCCGCCAGTGACATTTATATGGTAATCAGTGGCTATTTATAGCACAAATGTCACTGGTCCCAAAAAAGTGTCAAAAGTGTCCGATCTGTCCGATGCAATGTCGCAGTCCTGCTAAAAATCACTGATCACTGCCATTACTAGTAAAAAATAATAATAATAATAATAATAATAAAAATAATAATAATAATTATTTTATATTTTATTATAATAATAAAAATGCCATAAATCTGGCCCCTATTTTGTAGATGCTATAACTTTTGCGCAAACCAATCAATATACACTTATTGCAATTTTTTTTTTTTTTTTTATCAAAAATATGTAGAAGAATACATATTGGCCTAAACTGATAAAGAAATTCGTTTTTTTACATTTTTATTTTGGATATTTATCATAGCAAAAAGTAAAATATTGTTTTTCTTTTCAAAATTGTCAGTCTTTTTTTTGTTTGTAGCGCAAAAAAAAAAAAGCAGAGGTGATCAAATACCACCAAAAGAAAACTCTATTTGTGGGGGGAAAAAAGAACGACATCAATTTCGTTTGAGTACAGCGTCGCACGACCGCGCAGTTGTCAGTTAAAGCGACGCAGTGCCGTATCGCATAAAATAGCCTGGTCGTTAAGGGGCAAATCCTTTCCGGTCCTTAAGTGGTTAAACAAATCCTCTGATATCCTCCTCCTCGGGATGGAACGGGGCCCCAAACGGGATATCACCAAGGGCGGAGGAGAGAAATAAGAGGACGGACTCCTTGTAGTGTGATACCTGTAGGGTATTTTATTAAAAGCCTCATTGGCTACAAATGCAAATAAAACAATGTATCCTCCTTTGCGAAGCCACCGCAATAAGACAGACGGAGGCGATGGAAGCCGCAAGACCCACAGCAGAGTCAGTGTGCATTCCACCAAGACGAGACGCAGCGCAACGTGCGCTCCAGACTTACGCGTTTCGTCGGCTAACGAGACATCATCAGAGACGAGACGCAGCGCAACATGCGCTCTAGACCTACACATTTCGTCGTCTTCTTGGCTTTAGGTTCTACTGGTTGAGCTTTGGAGCAGCAGTTCCAAGGGGTAGCAATGGCGGGGGAGGGCAGGACAGGTCCACTTTAAGGTCCACTTCAGCAGAATAAGGACCTTCAGGTAGTGACAAAGGACATTTAAAATAGATTTATAGCCAAACTTTATTTTGTAATGGATCATCTAGGAAAAGGGTACAACCCCTATTTTTGTAGTCCTGTGTCCCAATACTGAGAGATTTTCTCATTTCCTGTACCGGTGACACTACAGGAAACGAAAGAAAATCTCTCCTAGTTGTCATTAGAACAGCTGTCCCCGTTTAAAAGATTTCCACTCTTTGCCTGTTCTGGGGACAGCTAGGAAACCTTGGATACATCATTCATTGTCGCGTTTTTTATGCCGCGCAGTATACAGGATTCGGGGTCCACTCGGAATTGCGGCAGGGACCGTCGCTCCTCTGAAAAGCGATCCGCTCTTTGACAGCTTTCCAGCGGTGTTTGACAGGTGGTAAAGAGGAGATATGTTGCCTCCTCACCTCCTGATTTAACCCTCTAATTGCTGTACTATTGCACTGCAGTCGCATGCACGGTGTGACCCCCAAAGAAATGCTATAGTCCCATTCAGCGGCGGCACCGCCTGCCGAAATCGTCGTGCTGGTTACGTTTTGCCACGGCCGTGAAACACGCCACCCTCGAGTGTGCAGCTGTGGGCGGTTGTATGTTAGTGTTCATGCTGGGTGGTGAAACTGCAGCTCAACCACTTGGTTTTACTGCCCTCCTGGTCACGTGTGAACTAAGCCTTAGAGGTACAGTTGGGGGGGCGTTAAAAACACAGCTCAATCTTTTTTTTTTTTTTTTAATTAACAACCCCCCCCCCCCTTTAAGGTTCTATGGCAGTGGATGGGGGGTATTCATATGTGATCGGTGGCAAGCCCGCTGGATGTGACCCATTCAAACAAATGGGGAGGTGCTACAAACAGGCGCCACATTGTCCCCTCGCTGCTCTCTGAAGAGCGAGAACCCGCACTGGATTCGCAGGGTTTCCCGCACCGCACCAGCGTGAATCCAGCCTTAGGCTGGGTTCACACTGGTGCGGTGCGGGAAACCCTGTGAATTCAGTGCAGGTTCTCGCATCGCATGTCGCCCGTTGGCGGTTCACACTGCCCTCACCGCTGCGGGTGTCAATACAAAGTTAACGACACCCCCAGATCGGTTTGCAGATCGCAGTGCGAAATGTCAATTTGGACAGGAATCGGATCGCATTTGCGTGAATTGCGCCATACAATCCGATTCTGGTGCGGACCGAAAAAAAGAGTCCTGCGCGATTTTGGTCCGAATGCGATGCAAATTCAGCCATACAATCTTTATGACTGATTTCGCATCGCACAGACATCGCAGGTGATTTGCACGGCAGCGCGGTGCAAATCGCATGCGATGTCTGACATCGCAGCAGTGTGAACCGGCCCCTCAGGCTCCGTTCACACGAATCGCAACAGGGATGTGTTTGCAATGCCATTCTTTCTCAGTGGCACCCTAAACGCGGTGTGTTTTTTGCTGTGATTGTGGAGAAGCAAAACACGCAAAAAATCGCAACACAAAAGGCTCCTGGCTCTGCGCCAAGATTTGGGGCATGAGCTTCTTACAAGCGAAATGCTGCTTTCACACTACAGAGTTTTGAATCGCGGGCAGATTTGCAGCGGATCTGCCTGCGATTTGACAGCGCCGAGGTGTGAATGCCAAATCGCGGGACTTGCATTTGAGATGCCACTCGTTTGAATGACACCTCAAATTGCGGTGCGGGTCTGCCGCGATTGTCACGCGATAATTTGCGCTGCAATTGCGGCGATCCGCATCACAGGAAGCACGTCGCCCAAAAAAAATGTTCAGAAGCTACTTTGGGGCGACGTGATTGCAGCGCGATAATTCGCACTGCAATTGCGGCGATCCGCATCGCGGGAAGCACGCCGCCCAAAAAAAGTTCAGGAGCTACTTTGGGGCGACATGCTTCCCGCGATGCGGATTGCTGCGATTGCAGCGCGAAATATCGCACGACAATCGCGGCAGACCCGCAGCGCGATTTCAGGTGTCATTCAAAATGAATGGCATCTCCGCAATGCAGATTGCAGCGTGATAATTCGCACTGCAATTGCGGCAATCTGCATTGCAGGAAGCACGTCCCCCCAAAAAAGTTCAGGAGCTACTTTAGGGCGACATGCTTCCCGCAATGTGCATTGCCGTGCGAATTTTTGCGCGACAATCGCGGCAGACCCGCAACGCGATTTCAGGTGTCATTCAAAATGAACGGCATCTCAAATGCGAGTTCTGCGATTCGCCATTCACACCTCGGCGCTGTCAAATCGCAGGCAGATCCGCTGCAAATCTGCCCGCGATTCAAAACGCTGTAGTGTGAATGCAGACTAATAAATAGCGCCCCGAATGAAAAAAAAAAAGCGTAAAAAAAAAAAAAAAGAAACGCGGTGCAGCAGCTGTCGCTGCATTACGCTCAGGTGTGAACAAAGCCTTAAAACGACCACGCAACAATGTATCCCTAAACACGATACTGCATGCGTTTTTTAAGAGCGTCTCATGCATGCAAAAAACGCAAATAGGCACCCACATAAAATGCGCAATAAAAAGCCAAAAAAAAAAAAAAAAAAAGCTGTAACCGATTTGCAACCCTATAAAAAGCTACCAGGTCCCTGGAGATCGCTGCACGCCAGGCCGCCCCCCCCCCCCCCCTTGTTGTCACCGTCTCAGACATTCCCGTTACTATGTTGCACGCCTCCCGTGTTCCGTAACCAAACACCCTGGCGCGGCGCCAGCTTGTCCCCCGGCTTGTGCCAGCAGAGGCACCAAGCTGGCCGGATTAAGGAAAGGGGAGGGGATGAGGCACTGTTCCATCACAGAGCACGTCTCTGCCCCAAAGGGGAGGAGGGGACTCGGCGTTAACCTCTATCAGGGTGAGTCAGACGTCGGCTGATCCTCCAGGAGGAGGAGGAGGAGGAGGAGGAGGAGGAGGAGGTTTGGTGGTGGTGGTGGGGGCTGAGTAGGAAGCAGCACAGGAAGGCTTGTCAGTGTTGTCTGAGTCTCTGTGTTTTGCAGGATGATTACCTGGTGACGTCCGACCAACTGTGGGTCCCTCTGCGCTGGATCGCGCCGGAGCTCATTGATGAAGTACATGGGAACCTCCTGGTGGTGGACCAGACCAAGACCAGCAACATCTGGTAGGACGTCCACCTGTCTCTGCCTTGTTTTGTCACTGGCCCCAAACCGTGCCCTGGGTGGAGCCCGGAGCCCAGCATGTTTTTTTTTTTTTTTTTCTGTCCGCGGGCGCCACCAGCTCGCCTCGGTTTCCACCTTTACGGCAGGACCGGGGTGGCTGGAATGTCCACCGGCATCCAGGGGAACTTCTAGGAGACGTCCCTGAATTTTATCTTTCATGGTTGATAAACGTAATCCCGATCCCAATTCATTCTAGAAAGTGGAGGGTTCTGTTCCTTGGAGGTCTTCTGTGATTGGTTGAACTCCATGGGCCTGTAACTTTTTTTTTTTTTTTTTTACCGAATTATGTAACTATTTTCAAATTGTTACTTTTTTTTTTATTATGTGTTTATTGTTTGCTAAAACAAAGCACAAAATGTTGCCGGTGGTAAACGTGGTAAACGAGCGCCTGGCGTTTTTTTTTTTGTTTTTTTTTAGGTGTAGTGGCCTGCCGCGGCTTCGGGGGTTGTCAGAGAATGTGCGGTGGATAAAAAGGGTTTTGCAATCCATTTTGATGAAATTTGCCGCCGTGGCGTTGCCGCGATCTGACCGTTTAGGTGCGCTGTGTACAAATACAATGTTGACATCTATGTAAGCTATGTTACCTTAAGTATTGGGACACCTGCCTTTACGCGCACATGAAATTTAATGGCATCCCAGTCTTAGTCCGTAGGGTTCAATATTGAGTTGGCCCACCCTTTGCCGCTATAACAGCTTCAACTCTTCTGGGAAGGCTGTCCACAAGGTTTAGGAGTGTGTCTATGGGAAGGTTTGACCATTCTTCCAGAAGCGCATTTGTGAGGTCAGGCACTGATGTTGGATGAGAAGGCCTGGCTCGCAGTCTCCACTCTAATTTATCCCAAAGTTGTTCTATCGGGTTGAGGTGCAGGCCAGTTAAGTTCCTCTACCCCAAACCCGCCCATCTATGTCTTTATGGACCTTGCTTTTTACACTGGTGCGCAGTCACGTTGGAACAGAATGGGGCCATCCCCAAACTGTTCCCACAAAGTTGGGAGCATGAAATTGTCCATAATGTCTTGGTATGCTTCCCTTCACTGGAACTAAGGGGCCAAGCCCAACCCCTGAAAAACAACCCTACACCATAATCCCCCCTCCACCAAATGGTTTGGACCAGAGCACAAAGCAAGGTCCATAAAGACATGGATGAGCGAGTTTGGGGTGGAGGAACTTGACTGGCCTGCACAGAGTCCTGACCTCAACCCAATAGAACACCTTTGGGATAAATTAGAGCGGAGACTGCGAGCCAGGCCTTCTCTGACTTCACAAATGCTCTTCTGGAAGAATGGTCAAACATTCCCATAGACACACTCCTAAACCTTGTGGACGGCCTTCCCTGAAGAGTTGAAGCTGTTATAGCTGCAAAGAGTGGGCCAACTCGATATTGAACCCTATGGACAAAGACTGGGATGCCATTAAAGTTCATGTGTGTGTAAAGGCAGGTGTCCCAATACTTTTGGTAATATAGTGTATCTGTCTTGCGTAGTTGGCAACATTTTATATCCATTTCCAGGGACACATTGCTGCTGAATCGAAGCACCGAAGCAGCCAATGACCGCGGCTCACCACCATCGCACCAATTTTAAAAAATGTTATTAAAATGTATTGTTGTGATGCATTTGTAAAGAGAATGGAACAGAGCGGGGTTCCCGTCTACTGTTGTCAGTTACAATGTTGACTTCTAGATGTCTGTCTTGGTGTTGTTAGTTAGTTGGCAACATTTAAAAACTGTTTCCAGAGACACATTGCTGCTGAATGAACGCGGCTCTCCACCATTGCCGAGAATTTACACAAATACATTTCTTAGTGATGCATTTATAAAGAGGACAGATTATTGCATGAATCTTCATATCTCAGTGTTTCATTGTCGTCATTCTAAAAGCTTACCATTGAGAGATCGATTTTTGAACTTTCATCTCTTGTCAGCTTGAGAGTCGGAGGTCTGAGGTCACCTGCTGCTGTCAGCTCCCCGACCTCACACACTGTCCCCCAGCTCCAGAGAGTGCAGAACAGCCCCAGATGACACACCATGTAGATGTTTGCACCCCCATTCTTAGATCGTGGATTATAAAACAATTTGGTGTGCCCACTGTCATACCCTCCACACTCCTCTCCTGTACATACTGCCCACTGTCATACCCTCCACACTCCTCTCCTGTACATACTGCCCACTGTCATACCCTCCACACTCCTCTCCTGTACATACTGCCCACTGTCATACCCTCCACACTCCTCTCCTGTACATACTGCCCACTGTCATACCCTCCACACTCCTCTCCTGTACATACTGCTCACTGTCATACCCTCCACACTCCTCTCCTGTACATACTGCTCACTGTCATACCCTCCACACTCCTCTCCTGTACATACTGCCCACTGTCATACCCTCCACACTCCTCTCCTGTACATACTGCACACTGTCATACCCTCCACACTCCTCTCCTGTACATACTGCCCACTGTCATACCCTCCACACTCCTCTCCTGTACATACTGCTCACTGTCATACCCTCCACACTCCTCTCCTGTACATACTGCTCACTGTCATACCCTCCACACTCCTCTCCTGTACATACTGCCCTCTGTCATACCCTCCACACTCCTCTCCTGTACATACTGCCCACTGTCATACCCTCCACACTCCTCTCCTGTACATACTGCTCACTGTCATACCCTCCACACTCCTCTCCTGTACATACTGCTCACTGTCATACCCTCCACACTCCTCTCCTGTACATACTGCTCACTGTCATACCCTCCACACTCCTCTCCTGTACATACTGCCCACTGTGATACCCTCCACACTCCTCTCCTGTACATACTGCCCACTGTCATACCCTCCACACTCCTCTCCTGTACATACTGCTCACTGTCATACCCTCCACACTCCTCTCCTGTACATACTGCCCACTGTCATACCCTCCACACTCCTCTCCTGTACATACTGCCCACTGTCATACCCTCCACACTCCTCTCCTGTACATACTGCCCTCTGTCATACCCTCCACACTCCTCTCCTGTACATACTGTCCACTGTCATACCTTCCACACTCCTCTCCTGTACATACTGCTCACTGTCATACCCTCCACACTCCTCTCCTGTATATACTGCCCACTGTCATACCCTCCACACTCCTCTCCTGTACATACTGTCCACTGTCATACCCTCTACACTCCTCTCCTGTACATACTGCTCACTGTCATACCCTCCACACTCCTCTCCTGTACATACTGCTCACTGTCATACCCTCCACACTCCTCTCCTGTACATACTGCCCACTGTCATACCCCCCACGTTCCTCTCCTTTACATACTACTCACTGTCATACCCTCCAAACTCCTCTCCTGTACATACTGCCCACTGTCATACCCTCCACACTCCTCTCCTGTACATACTGCCCACTGTCATACCCTCCACACTCCTTTCCTGTACATACTGCCCACTGTCATACCCTCCACACTCCTCTCCTGTACATACTGCCCCCTGTCATACCCTCCACACTCCTCTCCTGTACATACTGTCCCCTGTCATACCCCCCACACTCCTTTCCTGTACATACTGCCCCGTGTCATACCCCCCACACTCCTTTCCTGTACATACTTGCCCACTGTCATACCCTCAACACTCCTCTCCTGTACATACCACCCACTGTCATACCCTCCACACTCCTCTCCTGTACATAATGCCCACTGTGATACCCTCCACACTCCTCTCCTGTACATACCGCTAACTGTAAAAACCCTCCACACTTCTCTCCTGTACATACTGCCCCCTGTCATATCCCCCACACTCCTCTCCTGTACATACTACCCACTGTTATACCCTCCACACTTCTCTCCTGTACATACCGCCCACTGTCATACCCTCCACACTCCTCTCCTGTACATACTGCCCCCTGTCATACCCTCCACACTCCTCTCCTGTACATACTGCCCACTGTCATACCCTCCACACTCTTCTCCTGTACATACTGCTCACTGTCATACCCTCCACACTCCTCTCCTGTACATACTGCCCACTGTCATACCCTCCACACTCCTCTCCTGTACATACCGCTCACTGTCATACCCTCCACACTCCTCTCCTGTACATACTGCCCACTGTCATACCCTCCACACTCCTCTCCTGTACATACTGCTCACTGTCATACCCTCCACACTCCTCTCCTGTACATAGCATAGCTTCAGCATTGCCGGTTGTGCCAGGAGCACAGTTTTCTCAGGCCTAGATACGGAACGGAGAGGAGTGTGGTCTCTATATAGAACGGAGAGGAGTGTGGTCTGTATATGGAGAGGAGTGTAGTCTGTATATGGAGAGGAGTGTGGTCTGTATGTGGAATGGAGAGGAGTGTGGTCTGTATATGGAGAGGAGTGTGGTCTGTATGTGGAATGGAGAGGAGTGTGGTCTGTATATGGAGAGGAGTGTGGTCTGTATGTGGAATGGAGAGTCGGGTGGTCTGTATATGGAGAGGAGTGTAGTGTAGTCTGTATATGGAGAGGAGTGTGGTCTGTATATGGAATGGAGAGTCATGTGGTCTGTATATGGAGAGGAGTGTGGTCTGTATGTGGAATGGAGAGGAGTGTAGTCTGTATATGGAGAGGAGTGTGGTCTGTATGTGGAATGGAGAGGAGTGTGGTCTGTATGTGGAATGGAGAGGAGTGTGGTCTGTATATGGAGAGGAGTGTGGTCTGTATGTGGAATGGAGAGGAGTGTGGTCTGTATATGGAGAGGAGTGTGGTCTGTATATGGAATGGAGAGTCGTGTGGTCTGTATATGGAGAGGAGTGTGGTCTGTATGTGGAATGGAGAGGAGTGTAGTCTGTATATGGAGAGGAGTGTGGTCTGTATGTGGAATGGAGAGGAGTGTAGTCTGTATATGGAGAGGAGTGTGGTCTGTATATGGAATGGAGAGTCGGGTGGTCTGTATATGGAGAGGAGTGTAGTGTAGTCTGTATATGGAGAGGAGTGTGGTCTGTATATGGAATGGAGAGTCGTGTGGTCTGTATATGGAGAGGAGTGTAGTGTAGTCTGTATATGGAGAGGAGTGTGGTCTGTATATGGAATGGAGAGTCGTGTGGTCTGTATATGGAGAGGAGAGTAGTCTGTATATAGAGAGGAGTGTGGTTTGTATGTGGAATGGAGAAGAGTGTAGTCTGTATGTGGAATGGAGAGGAGTGTAGTGTAGTCTGTATATAGAGAGGAGTGTGGTTTGTATGTGGAATGGAGAGGAGTGTGGTCTGTATATGGAGATGAGTGTGGTCTGTATGTGGAATGGAGAGGAGTGTGGTCTGTATATGGAGAGGAGTGTGGTCTGTATATGGAATGGAGAGGAGTGTAGTCTGTATATGGAGAGGAGTGTGGTCTGTATGTGGAATGGAGAGGAGTGTGGTCTGTATGTGGAATGGAGAGGAGTGTGGTCTGTATGTGGAATGGAGAGGAGTGTGGTCTGTTTGTGGAATGGAGAGGAGTGTGGTCTGTATGTGGAATGGAGAGGAGTGTGGTCTGTATGTGGAATGGAGAGGAGTGTGGTCTGTATGTGGAATGGAGAGGAGTGTGGTCTGTATGTGGAATGGAGAGGAGTGTGGTCTCCATATGGTCCATTCCTCTGTGTCCTCCTATTTGGTTGGGTGGAAGGGGGACAATGAGCGGCGTTGTGTTGGGGTGGGGGGGGTTGTGTAGAGCGGGTTGGGTGTGGATACTGGCACAGGCCTTGTCTTCTGGTAATTACAAGTTCTATGGGAGACAGCGAGTGAGTCGGAGTTCACAAAGTAAATAAACAAGTGCAGACAAAGGAGCTCAGTGTGCCGGGCCGGGGGGGGGGGGCCCAATGAAAAGAGAATAGAATGATCGCTCCCGGCGTGTGTGACGGCGTTGCTGTCTGGCGGCAGGTGCAGCATCACAATGTTCTGGTCTTTCGGTGGTTCGGGTTCTCGATGCATCATTGTACATTCCAGCATTCTGTAACATTCCACTAACTACATGGGGAGACTTCTGATGCAGCGGGGGGAGTGAGACTTCGGATGCAGCAAGGGGAAAGAAACTTATGGTGCAGAAGATAAGGGGAGACTTAAGATGTAGTTGAGGGAGGCCTCTGATGCAGCAGGAGTTGGGGGGAGACCTTTTATGCAGCAGAGTAAGACCTTATGCAGCAGGAGTGAAGGAAACTTCTAATGCACCAGAGGGAGTGAGACTTTCTTGCAGCAGGATAAGTGAGACCTCTGATGCAGCAGAAGGGTTGAAATTTTTGGTGCAGTTGAGGTAGACCACCATCTCCTGCTGCATCAGAAGTCTCCCTTCACTTGCTGCATCAGAGGTTTCCCTTCCCTTGTAACATTAGAGCAGGAGTAGGCAACCTTGGCACTCCAGCTGTGGTGAAACTACAAATCCCATCATGCCTCTGCCTCTAGGAGTCATGCCTGTGATTGTCAGGGTCTTGCAATGTCTCATGGGACTTGTAGTTTCAAAACCGCTAGAGAGCCGATGTTGCCTACCCCTGCATCAGAGGTCTCCCTTCCCTTGCTGCATCGGAGTTCTCCCTTCCCTTGCTGCATCGGAGGTCTCCCTTCCCTTGCTGCATCGGAGCTCTCCCTTCCCTTGCTGCATCGGAGGTCTCCCTTCCCTTGCTGCATCAGAGGTCTCCCTTCCCTTGCTGCATCGGAGGTCTCCCTTCCCTTGCTGCATCGGAGGTCTCCCTTGCCTTGCTGCATCGGAGGTCTCCCTTGCCTTGCTGCATCGGAGGTCTCCCTTGCCTTGCTGCATCGGAGGTCTCCCTTGCCTTGCTGCATCGGAGGTCTCCCTTGCCTTGCTGCATCGGAGGTCTCCCTTGCCTTGCTGCATCGGAGGTCTCCCTTGCTGCATCGGAGGTCTCCCTTGCCTTGCTGCATCGGAGGTCTCCCTTGCTGCATCGGAGGTCTCCCTTGCCTTGCTGCATCGGAGGTCTCCCTTGCTGCATCGGAGGTCTCCCTTCCCTTGCTGCATCAGAGGTCTCCCTTCCCTTGCTGCATCGGAGGTCTCCCTTGCCTTGCTGCATCGGAGGTCTCCCTTGCCTTGCTGCATCGGAGGTCTCCCTTGCCTTGCTGCATCGGAGGTCTCCCTTGCCTTGCTGCATCGGAGGTCTCCCTTGCCTTGCTGCATCGGAGGTCTCCCTTGCCTTGCTGCATCGGATGTCTTCCTCCCCTTGCTGCATCAGGCATATCCCCCACCCAGAAATCTTATCCCGGATGTCTCCACCAACAACTGCTGCATCAGACGAGGCTTCCAGTATACAAGTGAAGAAGTGGGAAGGGGAGTGAGATCCCTGATGCAGCAAGGGGAGTGAGACCTCCAAAACACTGATGAAAGGTTGACTTCTAATGCAGCAAAAGGAGTGAGACGTCTAAGGTTTTATGAATGTAATTAGCATTTTGACGGGGGGTGGGGAGGGGGGTCCAAGGAAGGTAAAATATAATCAAATTTGGCTTTATTACAAACCACAATACCACATAGCACTTTATCAATGTGCGGTTTATTCGTTGTGCACGATCGCTCTCCTCCTCCCCTCCAGCAGGTGACACGTTGCCTCGTTTTCCCCCCCATACAGGTCCCTGGGAGTCGCACTGTGGGAGCTCTTTGAATTGGGCCGCCAGCCCTACGAGACGTATTCCGACCGCCAGGTCCTCAGCTATGTCATCAAGGAGCAGCAACTCAAACTACCGAAGCCGCAGCTCAAGCAACTGCAGTCAGACCGCTGGTAAGAGACGCACAACGATGGCACCGCCGGGGTCAGTGCTGATCTGATGGGGATGAGGAATTGGGCCCCCCTGAGGATGGCCAGAACCTTACAAAAGTTTCTTTCCCTTCTAGGACCTGTTCTTGTGACCCCTCATTAGCCTCATTATTTTATTTTTATAAAAAAAAAAAAAAAAAAGAAAAGTGAAGAAATTTTATTTCTAAAATGTAATGAACACAAAATGAAAAGATAAACAAACCTAAATACACCCCCTAAAAAAATACCCCGTAAAGAAAGAAAAAGTTCCAGTTTAGCGAAATCAGTGGTATCTGCTCATGCGGCATTATACAGGTATATATGGATAGGGGATCCATTACCCAGAAAGGGGATACCAATACCAATAGGGGATCCATTACCCAGAAAGGAGAGACCAATACCAATAGGGGATCCATTACCAGCAAAGTAGAGACCAATACCAATAGGGGATCCATTGCCCAGAAAGGAGAGACCAATACCGATAGGGGATCCATTCCCTGCAAAGGGGATACCAATAGGGGATTTATTATCCATAAAGGAGAGACCGATACCGATAGGGATCCATTACCCATAAAGGAGAGACCAATACCGATAGGGGATCGGTTACCCAGAAAGAAGAGACTGATACCTATAGGGGGTCCATTACCTGGAAAAGGGATACCGATAGGGAATCCATTACCCGGAAAGGGGATGCCGATAGGGGATCCATTACCCAGAAAGGGCATACCAATAGGGGATCCATTCCCCAGGAAAGGGGATACCGATAGGGGATCCATTCCCCAGAAAGGGGATACCGATACGGGAAAGGGGATACCGATAGGGGATCCAATACTTGGAAAGGGGATACCAATAGGGGATCCAATACCTGGAGATAGGATACCGATAGGGGGTCTTATTAAAGGCCGTATCCACCCACAAGTGATATTCCAGTATTGCGTAGTTGCTGGCGTCTTGTGTCTCTGGGGAGTCCATTGATGTCACCCCAACCGAATTCCCAGCTCAGCCCAAGTGATGGTGTCACACTCACCCAGTGGAAATTGTAGATTGCAGAACGGGGAGGCCCATCTGGTAGAGTGACACCAGCACTGGGGGGGGGGAGGGGAGCAGATTTGCACCAGGAGAATCCAGAGGCCTCTGAATTACTATGACATCATGAGCACTTTGGATGATGTTTGCAAACTTTCTATACTGAGGACTCTTCTTCTGGGATGGAAAGGCTGAGAAGCACGCAACAGGGAAAACAGGAACATACAGTGAGCGCATCATCATGGAAACTTATATTCACCAGGGAAATTAGCAGCACGCGGTAGGCATGGATGTGTCACTAGAGAACAGATCCATCCTATTAAACACTATAGAAACTGGCAGAGCTCAGTCAACGTTCTTCCAGATCCACGTCCAAGAACATTGCGGAGTCACTGATTCCACACAGGAGGGGAGGATAAAACACTGATGTACGATAGAGGTGCAGAGATCTCCCAAGGGGTCTGTTCACCCAGATGGGATGGGGATTCCTGGGTCCATCCACCCAGATGATTGGGGATTCCTGGGCCCGGCCACCCAGATGATTGGGGATTCCTGGGCCCGGCCACCCAGATGATTGGGGATTCCTGAGCCCGGCCACCTAGATGGGATTGGGATTCCTGGGCCTGGCCACCCAGATGGGATGGGGATTCCTGGGTCTGGCCACCCGACAGCTGGTGGGAAATCCAATGGTAAGACGTGATGGGGTTCTTGTTCTCCTTCTGCCCCCTGAGATGTACTGGGCCTTCTGCCCATGACTGAGCATTGACGTGTCTTCTGGTTCTTTCTCCAGGAGGGAAATAGGAGTCCTATTCTATTGGTCATAACAGATCTCACTGTTGGGGTCCATGGAAGACATGAGAAACCATTAGGTAGTTCAGCTTTTCACCACCCAAAAAGAAATTGTACCCCACACCCCGGATATGAAGTACATTGTACAGACTCAGATTGCCCACTGTACAGTATATCATTTGTCCTATGAATGGAATATTCATAGGGGTCACATGTATGGTATTAGCTCAATTTGATCCTATTTGCAACAGACTGAGCAATCCCTTTTTAGAAGGTTAGAAGTATATTGCCCAGCCTCTGGTGATCCGCCATATACTATGTTATCCAGACTTGTGTATTATTGTCTATGTAAACTAATAGATATAAGACTAACTGACTGACATTTACTTTGCTGATCTCCTGCATCTCTTTTTCAGCCACTTCTGTCTACATCAGGGGTCTCCAAACTTTTTAAAGAAAGGGCCAGTTTACTGTCCTTCAAACTTTAGGGGGCCGGTCTGTGGTCAGTGGAAGATGAAAATTTCCTGGCATCAGTGGGAGGAATAGTGCCCCATCATTGGTGTCAGTGGGAGGAATAGTGCCCCATTGTTGGTATTAGGGAGCGTAATAGTGTCCCACCCCATTGTGTACTTAAAAGTGGGGTATACCTGTATATGTAGATACATACACATGCATGTGTGTTTGAGCTTAAGGGTGCACACCCTAATGCATTAGGCTGCGCACACCTATGAATAGTACAATTGGGAGGCAAGGACAAAGCATTGCCACCCTATAGGAGGAAATTGGTTGGATTAATAGGAATGATTTTAATGAGAGCTGCAGATTTAAAAATGTGCAAACTTCATTTATGTAGTCGTCAATGGCCCAATATATTCAGAATAATTGCCAAGTCTTCATGGTGCTTTGTTGCTCAGTGTACAGGATATTGCCCAGCCTTCCACCGGCCGAGTTAACAATCTATTGCTTTGCCTGCTGGGAGACACAATAAAAGGAGGACCATTAAAGGATTAGGATTATGTAGGAGGAGACCTCGCACATTATTGTACCCACCCAGCCTTGAAGCAACATTTCACTAGCATTACCCAAAGCCTTGACCGAACCCGTACGCCATAGTAAAAGTCTTGTCTAAGTGCCGGTACCCCAAGATGTCTGCTATTATTTTTGTTTGCCAAAAAAGCCTCTTCTGTGCCACTCTCTGATTTTGTTTTACTTTGATCCTGGGGCTTGACTTCATGTCCAAACCCTGTCAATTGCAACTGTCCTGTCCATTGGGACTGCCTCATTGACCAATAAGGCCACTTTCATTGGGCAGGGAGATGGTAGTTGGTGGAACATCGCCGTTAGGCTATCGAATGCTGGGCCCTTATAATAAAGTGAAACTCATAGAGGGGCACAGAAGAGGATTTTGACGTTTAAACTTTCGAGTACAGCGTTACTTTTGGGCACAGCAGGGAAAAATTCTTCATTAAATTCCTAATCAATGTCCCACTCATGCTGTTTATTTTCTCTTAGGTATGAGGTGATGCAGTTTTGCTGGCTGCAGCCTGATCAGAGACCAACCGTGGAAGAGGTCCATCTACTACTTTCATACCTGACTGTGAAGGGATCTGGCGAGCTGGAGGAAGAGTTTGAGAAGCGTTGGAACTCTATGAAACCCAATGGTGGAACAGATGGCGGGTTTCACCATGAGCCAGAGCTGTCCTCTTACCCTCTGCTGGAGCACTTTACTTCGGATGGGTTCCACTCAGATGGAGATGATGTGCTGACAGTGACTCAGACCAGCCAAGGGCTTAACTTTGAATACAAATGGGAGCGTGGGCGGCATGAGCAATATCCACTGAGCCCTGGGTGCCAGCCTTACCAAGATATGTACTATACAACCAGTGCTGGTGAAAGACTCAGTCTTGGAGTGTCACCATCTGGCTACGATGACAAGGACTGCAACCCAAACTCACGCCCGCTTGAGCTGGTGCCCGTTCTAAGTGCTCGTAGCCCTTCAGTGGCAGGAGACTACTATATTCGTATTGAAGAACCTTTGGGGAGCAACATTGAACAGGACTATAGCCCACAGCATGAAGAACACAGCGTAAAACAAAAGCAGGAACTTTCAACAGAGGACCAACCATGTGGCGATAGTCCTATAAGCCTTTCCATGGAGCCCTTGCTGGAAGTTGTCTGTTCTGCCAGGGATGATAGCTCAGTCAATCAGGCCAAAAACCAATGCTCCAGCCCCTCCTATGGAGGTGAGGCAAAGGAGAAGAACGTGCTTGACTGTTCAAAAGAGGACAGTAATGACTCCAGTGTATTTAATGACCCCCTTGGGTCTTCTCCAGCTTATAATCAGCTTGGCATAAATGAGGCAGAAAAGATGGCTGCGCCAGAGAATGAGGACTGTAGTTTCACCTGTAGAGACACTTTAGATTTGGCTGCAGTGAAGTGTGAAGGTGAAGATGTAGAGCAGGTGGGCTTTCAGGAGGACCTGTCATCAAAGACCTCTTGTCCTGTTGCATTCTCTCCACACTGGGCATCCAACATTTCCTCAAATAATAATGTCTCCAGTGAACCGCAACAGGTGCCTGGCATTTGGTTAAATCCACGCTCGGAGGACTCCCAGACTGGTGAGACTGAACCATTTGGTCCAGAATCGTGGCAGATTGCAGAGTCTGGGGAGGGGGACAATGTCACTTCTTCAACAACAGTGGAGGATCAGTTTTACGATGCTGAGGAGTTTGCAACGCACGACTGTTCGGTGGAAGCAGTTTCCGGAGACTCACACCTCCAGTTCTCTTCTCCTGTGTCAGAAACATCTGATATTAAATTCTCAACATTGCAGTCGGATGAAATCCGCCATCCTCTAGCATCCACAGACAGTGAAGAAGTGACCCCTGAATTAGAAATGGATCCTCTCGGAGTTTGTTTTATAGAACATTCTGAGCCTCCTACACGCGACCTTCACATAACAGAGGAGGACATATCTGTCGCTGGATCTCAAGGGGCTTCCCTACAAAGCTTATCAGATGAACACTGTCATCTCAGCAAAGATAAAGAAAACCCAGAGAGACTGTTTAACAAAGACTTTTACCAAACTCCCAGTGACAGTGATGATGAAGACACCATGGAGCTGACTTCAGGGGTCTTCACAGACCTGTCTAGTGAGAGAGGAGACACAGCCCCGTCTTTCAGATCCCTACAGAAACAGGTAGGGACCCCAGATTCACTGGACTCCCTGGACATGCCATCAACTGCTAGCTCCTGTGATGCCTTCAGCCTTGGAACCTATGCACCTTCTGCACAACATAAAGCACTGGACAGTGGTTATGACACAGAAAATTATGAGTCTCCAGAATTTGTGTTAAAAGAACCACAAGAGAGCCGGGAGACTGAGGGATATTATCAGCTGAGCCAACCTTCAGAACAGAGCCTGGAACCTGGAGACATGCCAATGTCCCGCTCGGTCAGCAGTGACTTACAAGGTCTGGATGCCAAGAACCCCTACAGAGACTCTGCATATTTCTCAGACTATGACTCTTTTAATCGGGAGGAAGAGGAGGAAGGAGACCGAGGTGAAGAAAGGGAAGAGGAAGGAGCCACAAAGACTTCTCACTGTGTAGATCTAAACTTGGAACCCATAGCACCTAAGCTAATAGAAAGTACTGAGAACCTAAATGATGACCAAGGACAATGCCCGGCCACTGTAGAGACTGATAAACCTCCTTCCCCTCTGCCTGCATTACCTTCATCACACTCCCTGCTTCAGCTGCCTCTCATCATAAGAGAAGAGTCTGTAGATGAGGGCTTGGGCTTAGAATGTTCTAAAGACTCTTCTCTTGATAAGCAACCCATCACAAGTTCCACCATCAAGTCGTCCTCGCACAGAACCTTTACCCTGTCCCCTGTCCAGCTTTGTCTCACCAAAGCATGCACTGTAAAGCAGGGCTCAGCCGGAAGCATCACTTTGACCACTGGACTTCAGCCAGAAGAGAAGACGACTTCCAACAGGGAATCATCGGGGGCGTGCCCCCTGCCCAAATGCCTCTCCCCACCTCTTATCCGAAAGGAGGGCAGAGTGGGCGATTCCACCGATGATGACGAAGAGGAGGAAGAAAGTGAGGACAGCGATGAATCCGACGAGGAACTCCGCTGCTACAACATCCAGGAGCACAGCGAAGAGAGCGAAGAGGAACATTCCGCCATCCCCATTGTTATCACTGATAACGCCAGCGCTAGTCACTTGCGAAGTCTTCTAAAGACGCCAAACTTCTTGCCCCAGACTGCCTCCGAGGATTCCGATCGGAAGAAGAAGGCTGTATCTTTCTACGATGATGTTACTGTCTATCTATTTGATCAGGTATGTGGGTGTGGAAGTGCACCTTCATTGTGTGGGTCATCGTTTAAAAAATGATGAAGTCCAGGTTAGCCCAGTTGGGTGTCCCCATTGCCTAGCTACCCAACAAGCCTAGACCTCCCTCATAGGTGCTATGCTGTAGCCTGGCTTCTTTTTTTGCAATATTTTTTATTGTTTTATCAAAATAAGAATGTACAAACTGGGATCAAAAGATGAAATCCGATACAAGTTACAAATGAGGCCTAAATTCCCAGTCCATAGGCAACATATTGGGGTAGAGCATAGTCCTCACATGTCCTGTGGTCTGAGTAGTAGCCTGGCTGCTATGGTAGCCTGTGTGCCGTCATTACCCAAAAACCTACAAGTCCATTTTAGTGAACAAAAAAGTAAATCCCAAAAAGAGGTGACCCCGACCTTTTGTTCAGGGGTGCCGCCTGGCAACGGTCCATTCTTTTCATACAGCAGATTGGCTGTTCGATTGATGAGACCTTTCTATGTGGCGTAGATTCTGCATGAAATAGAGTTGACTAAATAGCGAGAGCCATAGCAGACTAGCAATGTCTTTTTTTTTTTTTCTACACCAGGGGTCTCCAAACCTTATAAATAAAGGGGTCAGTTTACTATTCTTAATACTTTAGGGGGACTGGACTCCCACTAGTAAAAGTAAGCAATCCACCATATTTGGTGTCAATGGGAGGAATAGTGCCCCCTATCATTGGTGTCAGTGGGAGGAAAAGTGCCCCGTCATTGGTGTTAGTAGGATAAATAGTGCAAAAGGGCTAAATAAAAGCGAGCAATTGGCTGCAGTTTGGAGACCCCTGTTCTACACGGTAACTGCTGTGGTGGTAAAACGGAACCCCTGCCAGACCATACTGACCAGCACTTTAGGTTTTTTCCATTTTCGTGGCTAAAGTGGAAACACCCTTTTACAATAGTGTGTGATGTATAATGGGTCAACAGGGAGTCATCTAAAATGAACAAATCTGGGGTGTTCCCCATAAAGCACACATCTCAGGTTCTTATTACAAGACTTACCCTTAAAGTGGTTGTTAAAGTGGGGTTCCGCCCAAAAATGGAACTTCCGCTTTAAGTGCAGGTGACCCCCTTGATATGCCTCATTTGGCATGTCATTTTTTTTTTTTGGGGGGGGGGGAGCGGGTTACCCTGTTTTTAGAGGCACCCAGCTCCCACTTCCTCCCCTGGCGCCGCAGCACCGGAAGGAAGATGACCTCCCCCCCCCCTGCAATCTTCTGGGACACGTCACAGGTCCCAGAAGATTGCCCGGCCATTTGCAGTGCGCCCCCGGCTGTGAAGCCACAGCCGGGTGCCCACAATTAGAACGCGCTGCGGAAAGGAGGGGGAGAGGAGCGGGGCTTTGTATGCCCGCATGGCTGGATCGTGAGACAGGTGGGTGTCCGATTATTAAAGGTCAGCAGCTACACTTTTTGTAGCTGCTGACTTTTAAATGGGCGGAACTCCGCTTTAAGCCACTCTAACCTGTATACACCATCAGCACTGCCTCCTATTGTAGTGTCCCCCTCTGTGTGTGATTTATAAAAATAAATGCTGCAAATACCTAATTTCACTGCCGAGATTGCGATCACATGACTGGCCAGCTTTCTCCTTTTCTCCTCTGAGAGATGCAGTGGGCGGGGCTGAGATTTTCCTGCTGATGTCAGTCTGGAGGGGAGGAGGAGAGAGCTGGCTGGTCATGTGATCGGAATCTCAGCTCTTAAATTAGGTTTTTACAGCATTTTATATTTATAAATCATTCACAGAGGGGGACACCGCAATAGGAGGCAGTGATGATGGTGTATACAGGTTAGTGTTATGAGAGCAGCAGGAGGGGGGAGGGGCGGCTCACACACAGACAGAGAGGGGAGGGGGGAGGAGGACACAGGAGCAGAGAGGGAGAGCAGATAGCAGGCTGCTGATGACAGAGGCACGTAAACTGACCACGGTGTCAGGGCTCAGCAGCCATGATACACCGTGGTCAGTTTACAGAGGGGTGGGGAGAAACTGGCAGGATCAGCCAGGTTTTTTAGGTGTTACAGGGGGCCAAATGACACAGGACAAGCACTGTGTCATATAACATGCTTTAAAGGAGCGGAATCCTTTTTTCTTTTTGGGTTAACAAACGTGCCCTGTTTAGACACCCCCCCCCCCCCCCAGGGGGGTGGTCAGCTGCTTTGTAACGGTATAAAGGAATATCTGAATCTACCATGCATGCGCCCCCTGCTTCCATTGCAGCTAATGATGCAGGTAATGCGGTGGCAGGTAGTTCCACCGACGGGTGGGGCTCAGTGTGGGGTGGCCGCAGTCATTCAGAATTGGATCTTGCTGAAAGCGGAAAGTCCCTTTAACTGGTGATAGCTTTGTATATGTATTACATTGCAGTGGAAGCCTTTATTCAGACTTGTCTTTTTGTGGGTTTTAGGAGAGTCCAACACTGGATGGGGCAGATCAGGAGATCCCAGAACTGCCATCTGTGCTGCAGGAGGTCCAGCAGATAACCTATAAGGAGTCCTCCAACCACCTCTTAGGTAAAGCAAGGGCAATGCAGATCATTTAACCTGAACTCCAGGCAAACCACTAAATACCTGGATGGAACACATAAAGAGGAGTTGCTTTAGCTGCCAGAGGGTTTCTATTCCTGTCCATCCAGTCCTGAGATTTACACAGCTCTGCCACACTGCAAAAACCTGTCTAACATGAACCATCCCTCACCCAGCCTGTGACTGTACCGTGAAAGAAGAAGCAGCAGACTGATGAGTTCATCTCTCTGTCACTCTGCTCTCTCTTCCTATCAGCATGCTAATTATTAGCACATGAGCACTCCACTGGTTGACTCCTTATGCTGCTCCCCTTCTACATTTATCAATGTATTATTGATTATAGAGCTGTGATCATTTTTGTCTTTCATATCTGCCTGGAGTTCAGCTTTAAATCTGATTCTTTTGTCCTGGAAAAACTTAAACTCTTCTTTATGGACAGTGGGATGTCCAGGGACAGTCCAGTCTATGGCTCATTATATGTTTTTTTTTTTTGTAAATGGTATTTATCTTTTTTAACCTCTTTGCACCGACCGCCTCCCGGCCCTATAAGAGTTCTAAAAGCCGGGCATTTGGGTCATGTGGCCACTGCAATCTCAAGTGCGCTCTCAGCGCAGTAAGTTGTAAACACAGGGCCGCATATGTGCAACCGCTCTGCGTCGGGGCCCGACCGCTGAGAGGCCACATATATGTGAATGGACGGCGCCAAGGGGTTATAATAAGGGCTGATAATTTTATTTTGAACCATTATTGTATAAATAAACATCTAATGCAGGATTCTTCCATGATTTAATGATTTAATGTGTGGGGTGGAATAGAAAGCCTAGTACTGGCACTGTGGGCTAGAAAGCCTAGCACTGGCAATGTGGGCTAGAAAGCTTAGCACTGGCGCTGTGGGCTAGAAAGCCTGGCACTGTGGGCTAGAACGCCTAGCACTGGCGCTGTGGGCTAGAAAGCCTAGCGCTGTGGGCTAGAAAGCCTAGCACTGGCGCTGTGGGCTAGAAAGCCTAGCACTGGCGCTGTGGGCTAGAAAGCCTAGCACTGGCACTGTGGGCTAGAAAGCCTAGCACTGGCACTGTGGGCTAGAAAGCCTAGCACTGGCGCTTTGGGCTAGAAAGCCTAGCACTGGCGCTTTGGGCTAGAAAGCCTAGCACTGGCGCTGTGGGCTAGAAAGCCTAGCACTGGCGCTGTGGGCTAGAAAGCCTGGCGCTGTGGGCTAGAAAGCCTGGCACTGTGGGCTAGAAAGCCTGGCACTGTGGGCTAGAAAACCTAGCACTGGCACTGTGGGCTAGAAAGCCTGGCACTGTGGGCTAGAAAGCCTAGCACTGGCACTGTGGGCTAGAAAGCCTGGCACTGTGGACTAGAAAGCCTAGCACTGGCACTGAGCTAGAAAGCCTAGCACTGGCACTGTGGGCTAGAAAGCCTAGCACTAGCTCTGCACTTCTTGGTAGATCCTGTACAGTGAAAACCTACACTGCACTGTCCGTGCCTGGTGAGTAGGGGGGGAGGTGTGCATTCAGGCCTATGTTTTCCTATTTGGACCACAATGTGAGAGGTTATAGTCGATCGTTCTTTCTCATGTCATACCTGTGTACATATCATCACCTGTTTTGCGGCAGGTCACAAGCTCAGTATATTTTTTCCCCTGACAGATGGCAGCTTTGGATGGGACGGCGAGTTGCATGTTAAACCCGTGAAAAGCTCTTTTGTCACCTCGCTCCCACCAGTGATGTTGAACACGGAAGTGAACAGAACCCCTGAGCCCGTCCAGAAGCCGGCGCTGCCCGTTCAACTCTCCAGGTTCAGCGTGTCTCCCACTGCCGTGTCCCGGTTCTCCATAACGCAGGTGGCGGATAATGCCGCGGGGCCACTGGAAGGTGAGAGACAACTTTACATCTTCTGGAGATCAGGAATTGTAGGATGAGTGCAGACCGAGCTACTGGATAACCCTTCCATGACTTACCTTCCTCTGTAGGTTCCAGCACCAGCTCTTACGTTTTAAGTCATTGTGTATTATTCTAGTTAGCTGGACACTATGGTATTGGAAGCGTTGTGGGTTCATAGATTATACTTAGGGATGGACATGTGTGCAGACTCTACTGAGACCTATAAGGCCATTATTACTATACGATTACTATATTGCATCTACCTACCTACACTATATAGCCACAAGTTCCTGGATACCCAACCATCACACCTGTACGAGTTTGTTAAACAACCCATTGTAAAACCATGGACATGGGGGGAGGGGGGACAGAAAAGGGACAGAAAAATAGTCTAAAATGTCTTTGTATGATGGAGGATTAATAGTATTCCTCAGGTACTGATGTTGGATGAGAAGACATGGCTCATGTGTTCTAACTCATCCCAAAGTTGATCAGTAGGGATGAGGTCAGGGATCTGTGCAGGACACTCGCGTTCCTCCATGACCTCAAACCTACTAAACACCTTTGGAATGGGAAGACTTTATCCCAAAGGTGTTCCTTAGGATTAAGGGGAGGTACTGATATTGGATGAGAAGACATTATACAAAAGGTCTTCCAAAAGTAAGGATGAGGTCGAGTCCCTTCACACATCACACCTATAAGAGCTTGATGGACACCTATTCCAAAACCATGGCCGTTAATATAGAGTTAAAACCCTCTTTGTGGCTATATTAACGGCCAATTCCCACAGACATCCTCCAAAATCTTGAGGAAAGTCTTCCCAGAAGAGTGGAAGATTATCTGTGAAGACTTTCCTCAAGATTTTGGAGGATGTCTGTGGGAATTTGTGCCCGTTTGTGAGGTCAGGTTCTGATGGTGGATGAGAAGACCTGGCTCACCATCGGTGTTTCAATTCATCCCAAAGGTGTTCAGTAGGGATGATGTCAGAATGTTTGATTTCCTCCACTCTTCTAGGAGAGATTTCCACAAGATCGTGGAGTGTGTCTGGGAATTTGTGCCCATTTTATGAGGTCAGGTGATCGGTAGGGATGAGGTCAGGGCTCTGTACAGGACATGGGAGTTCCGCCACACCAAACAGGTCATTATGGAGATGTTGGTTGAGAAGACCTGGCTCATTCAAGATTGTTGAGTATATCTGAGAATTTGTACCCAATCTATGAGGTCAGGTAATTGGTAGCGTTTAGGTCAGGACTCTGCACACCATGTCTGGTCACACCATGTCTTTATGGAGCTGGTTTTGTACGGGGGGGGGGGGGGGGGGGTCATGCTTTGTACACAGGGGGGGGGACACTCATGGGAAAACAGAAAGGGTCTTTCCCAAACTGGACCACAAGGCTGGAGGAGCAGGATTGTCTCCAATGTCTTTGTATGATGGAGGATTACCAGGACCCTTCACTGGAGACACCTGAACCCCATCATTTGAAGGGAGGTCACATACTTTTTGCCATGTAGTGTATCTATCTGATCTGTTATCCATCTGGTTGATTTAGAAGTGTATCAGAAGTTTAAACCTAGAAATACATTTATTTAGTGGTGAGATGGCCCACACTCATGGGGGGTAAAGACGCGGACATTACATCTTTTATCTTTGATGAATGCATTAAAGCTGAATTCAACCCAAAAGCAAACATTTCTCATATTGCAGATTACCAATCATTAGATGTGATGGCTGCATTCGTTTTTCATTTTTTTTTTCGGTTTTCTTTCTTCTATTTTCACCTGGTGATCCTGCCACTAAGTCTGTTGTTTTTCAGCAGAACAGGCTGTCCTGCAGAATGTATCAGTTAGACGGATGAGACAAACCATTTACCACTGATGGGGGGTGCTTACAATGATTGGCTTTTATTTATTGATGTCAAATCTTTATCCCAAAAGGAAGAAAACTGTCACTCTAACAGATTATAAAGTGTGATCTGGAGTTTGGCTTCAATGTGTTAGTGTATCTAAATCTGCTAGTCCATCTAATACCCCCCCCCCCCAGACTGGCAATGCTGCCCCCTGTGCTCCTTCCTCCAGAGTGGGGGGCGCTCTAATGCAGGAGGTGTGTTACTGGGCAGATCACCAGGTGAAAATAGAGCCTAAAAAACAAAAAAAACAAAAAAAAAACGAATGCAGTCGCCACATATAATGATTGGTAGGCTGCAACATATTCTAATTCCCAACCAAAGCTGAGAGAACAGGCGGAGTCGCCCTTTAGGAATTGCCTGTGTTTCCTCTCACCCTCCTCGAATAATTGTCGAGTCCTCTATGTGTAGTCGGACGGAATGTTTGTTTGCTGTGAGGAAGTGAGAGGAGACTCGGGCTGGGCGCGGCTGCCTTTGTGGTTTTTTACATTTGTAGAAAACAGACTCGCCAGCAACTCGCACGGTATGGAATGCATCACTGCGGGATGGCGAGCGTCACCGACACGCGTCACACGGCGGCTTTCCTAACATCCATTCCATGGAGGAGACCTATCACACATTACACAGCATGGACAGTTTTATTATTGTTATCCGCAGCATTGGGTCCGGCCATGCAAGGCAGCCATCAGAAATTGTGGGGCCCCTTACAAAGCTTTAGGCCTGGGTCTGACCCCTTTACAACAGAGTTTACCCTTTTCATTAGGATCCACAATGTTCCCCCCCTTACATCAGAGTCCCCCCCCCCCTTTTGTCATCAGTGTCCCCAGAGTCATTCATCGTTTACATCAGGGTCCCCATAGCCCCTCTTACTTCAGGGTCCCCCAGAGCCCCTCTCCTTTAATTAGGGTCCCCATAGTCTCCCCTCCTTAAATCAGGGACCCTAGAATTCCCCCTTACATCAGAGTCCCCCTATCATTAGGGTCCCCAAAGTCACCCCCTTACATCAGGATCCCTAAAGCCCCCTGTACATCAGGGTCCTCGAAACCTCCTTAAATCATGGTACCCAGAGGCCATTCCCTTTCAATAGGGTCCCCAAAGTTAGAAGGGAAGAGCAGAGTTGGGTAAGGAGAGCAGAGAGGTTTAAGAGAATAGTTTGGGGTAGTGGAAGGGGAGGAGGGAGTATTGTGAAGACCCCATTGCTTACATCAGGATCCGTTCCTCTTCATTGGAGCAATCGGCTACAGGACAGGTGGAAGCTGGAAGGCTGAGCACCCAGCAACAACTGATTGTTTGAGGCCTGGGCCCCTTGGGATGCCCAGGCCCCTTACATGTGTATGGGCACACATCCCCCCCCCCCCCCCGTGGTGGCCCTGCAGCCATAGGACAACTTTATTATTGTTATCTGCAGCATTAGGTCCGGCCATGGGACAGCTTTATTATTGTTATCTGCAGCATTGGGTCCAGCCATGGGACAGCTTTATTATTGTTATCTGCAGCATTAGGTCCGGCCATGGGACAGCTTTATTATTGTTATCTGCAGCACTGGGTCCAGCCATGGCTCCCTCAATCTGTGTAGGGATGGGTGTAACACACAAATTGTGCGTTGTTTTGTTTTTTTCCAACACCTTTACATGCGTCTACAGCGCATGGATTTTATTATTAGTCTAATATTCTTATTCCATCACATGGGCAGCTGCCACCCCCCTACATTGAGTCCAGGGGCTTTAAAAACGAAAAAAGGAAATGGAACATGTTCAAGTCATTTTCAATATTCTGAAATCTGCATCTTCCATTAAAATAACTGATGGAGATCCCGCCATACTTGTCTTTATTCAGGCACTTCCTGTTATAGGGCTGACAACTCTGTCCTGGTCTTCTAGTGTGCTCCTGGGTTGTCAACCTTAGGGACTATGGCTCCATTCGCACCTGGGCGATTTTGAATTAGCGGGCGGAATCGCCGCCATTTTGCTTGCGATTCTGGAATTGCGGCAATACGCATTCGCGATTTACCATTTATTTCTTAATGGCGCCCCAAACGCGGTACAATTTTGCTGCGATTATCAAAAAAAACGTCGGCGGCAAAAATCGCACCGCCAAAAGATTTGGTACGTAAGCTCCTTTGGAGTGTTTTTTGAGTGTAAGGGAGACCCGCTCTAATGAATGGTGCCGCTCCAAAAAAACGATCCACTGAAAAACACAAAAACGTGCTGCTGCAGCTGTCGCTGTGTTACGCTCAGGTGGGAATGGAGCCAAAAAAAAAAAAAAAGGATCGTGCTGACACACATTACACCGGGGTGGTCCTGAGAAATGCCAGGCCGCCATCGCTGTGAGCATGTGGACAGGAAGATGATCAGCGCTGGGATATAACAGAAGGGGGCGATAAAGAGGTGAAAATGGGATTTTGTTAATAAAAGGGCGATTGTTTATGACACGCCCGTGCTTCTGCATGCACACAGTGGCTCAGTGGTTAGCACTTCCTGCCCTGCAGCACTGGTTTAAATCTAGATATGTGCAATTCGTCTCCAATTCGTTTTTTTAACGGTTTTTGACAAATCCGTTAATTCAGAAATATCCGAATTAACGAATATCCGTTTTAACAAATTTTTCTGAATATTCGTAAATTCAAAAATCTGAAATAATAACTAACTAATAATCACTTAACTATTACTAACTATTAAATTACAGGTATTGGAAATTCCTTTCAAATTTGGCTGTTAGTGAACGTAACAAATACGAATTTATCCGAAGTTACGAATTATCCGAAATAACGAATGCCGCATCTAAACGAATGGAACGTAAGGAATCAATAAATAATAATAAAAACTTATTATTATTATTAATTTGTTCCATTGCATTTGTTTAGATGCCGGCATTCGTTATTTCGGATAATTCGTAACTTCGGATAAATTCGTATTCGTTACATTCACTAACAGCCAAATTTGAAAGAAATTTCCAATACCTGTAATTTAATAGTTATTATTTTTAGTTAGTTATTCTTTAGCATTGGATTTTCTTTCTTATTTTCGAATTTACGAATTTTCAAATTTTACGAATTGCAATCATAACGAATGACCCGAAAAACAAACAAAAAAAAAAAAAACGTATTTTCCGGCAGTGCACATGTCTATTTAAATCCCAGGCAGCATAGAGTTTGCATGTTCTCCCTGTACCTGTGTAGATTTCCTCCGGATACTCCAGTTTCCTCCCACACTCCGAAGACATGCTGGCGGGAGAGCCCCTAGACATTGACGTAACCCATATATGAGGAAGTGGCTTTTCTTCCATTTTGCTGCACAGATCCATGGGTGCTCCACCTGGGGCCCTCCAGCTGTTGCGGAACTACAAGTCCCATCATGCCTCTGCCTGTGAGAGTCATGCTTGTAACTGTCAGCCTTGCAATGCCTCATGGGATTTGTAGTTCTTCAACAGCTGGAGGGCCGCAGGTTGAACACCCATGGGCCCCCTTGGACCACTCCTGATCTCATATTATTGATCAAGAGTTGGGAGGACCCCCTCCCAGTCATGTGATCACTGTAATAACCAATGGGAACCCACCCCTGAACAGTTTCTCTTCTCCAAGGAAGAATAGATACATTTTATTAATTCTGCTCACTAGACTAGAGGCAACATTTGTATTTAATAAAATCATTAAAAAGACAAAATGGCAAATCTGAGTGAGTTGTAGGTTTGCCCACTTACAAAGAAATGAAGGGTCTATTTTTTTTATCATAAGTGTATTTTATGATAGAGACAGAAAATCAACCAAAAATCCAGAAAAAAACACACAATACAAATGTTATAAATAGAGTTGCAGTTCAGTGAGTAAAATAAGTATTTGACCTCCTACCAACCAACAATAATTCTGGCTCCCACAGACTGCCTGTAGTAGGTGCTCATGTGGTACACAGATTAGTCCTGTCAATGTAAGAAGGTCCTCCTAACAACAACTCGTTATGTGTATAAAAAAAGACACCTGTCCACAGAATCTCTTTCTTCCAAAACCTCACCATCATGGGCAAGACCAAAGAGCTGTCAAAGGACATCAGGGAGAAGATTGTAGACCTGCACAAGGCTGGAATGGGCTACAAGACCTTCAGCAAGAAGCTTGGTGAGGAGGAGACAACGGTTGGCGCGATTATTCGCAAATGGAAGAAATACAAAATAACCATCAATCGCCCTCGGTCTGGAGCTCCATACAAGATTTTGCCTCATGGGGTGAGGATGATCGTGAGAGAAGTGAGGAATCAGCCCAGAACTACACTTGAGGAACTTGTGAATGATCTCAAGGCAGTTGGGACCACATTCACCAAACAAACCATTTGTAACACAATACGCCGCCATGGATTGAAATCCTGCAGGGCCTGCAAGGCCCCCCTCCTCAAGAAGACACATGTACAGGCCTGTCTGATGTTTGCCAATAAACATCTAAATGATTCAGAGAAGGATTGGGAGAAAGTGCTGTGGTCAGATGAGACCGAAATTGAGCTCTTTGGCATTACCTCGGCTTGCCGTCTTTGGAGGAAAGAAAAATGCTGACTATGACCCTAAGAAGACCATCCCTACAGTCAAGCACAGAGGTGGAAACATGATGCTTCAGGGCTGTTTACCTGCTAAAGGTACAGGCAGACTTTGCCACATTGAGGGGCCAATGGACGGGGCCATGTAGTGTAAAATTCCCTCAGCCAGAACGCCAACGATGGGTCGTGGATGGGTCTTCCAGCATGACAATGACCCAAAACATACCACCAAGGCAACAAAGGAGTGGCTCAAGAAGAAGCACATCAAGGTCATGGAGTGGCCTAGTCAGTCTCCAGACCTTAATCCTATAGAAAATTTATGGAGGGAGTTGAAACTTTGAGTTGCCAAGCAACAGCCAAGAAACCTTAAGGATTTAGAGAAGATCGGTAAAGAAGAGTGGACCAAAATCCCTCCTGAGATGTGTGCAAACCTGATCACCAGCTACAAGAAACGTCTTACCTCTGTGCTTGCCAACAAGGGTTTTCTCCACCAACTACTAAGTCATGTTTTGCTTGGGGATCAAATACTTATTTTACTCACTGGACTGCAACTCCATTTAAAACATTTGTATCATGTGTTTTTTCTGGATTTCTGGTTGATATTCTGTCTCGATCATATAAAATACACCTATGATAAAAATTATAGACCCTTAATTTCTTTGTAAGTGGGCAAATTTACACAATCTGCAGGGGATCCAATCATTATGTTTCCACTGTACATTGCAGGGAATGTAACAAACTTTGTTACAGATTCCCACCTGATGTTGCTCTGAGAAATAGCTGTTTGCCCCCCTGTCCTGTGCAAACTGATTCTGAATAAGAGGGTCTGGCTCATTATAATCACCTGATGCACGCTGTGTTCTGGAGAAGAAAGTGGCAGGGTCTGCATCCCTGTAGAAATGGTTAACCCTTAGGGGAGTATCTCGCCAAAACTGAAATTCCTATTGCAGGGAATGCCTAAAATTTTACTTCCGATCTCAGGAGCAGGATATGACATTTCTGGGTTGTGTGATGGGAATACATCGATTGGCTGATTGATTAATGAGTTTTGTGTCCCGTTTCCTCAACAGATAAGGCGCAACCCGCAGAGAAGATCTGAAGTTTCTGGAAGGATTCGGGATTTCTCAGGACAGGAGGACGTGTGCTGCAGATCTGGAGGTCATGGAGAACCTTTATACTGTTACTTCTCTGCCGCGGGCCCGGAAACCCCCGACACGAGCGCCGACCGCCGAGGGTGTGCGCCGGGCGGGACTGACACCGCAGCCTCTCAATGGGACTTTCTTTTGTTTTTTGTGATTTGCACTCGAGGAAATCTTTGGACTTGACCTGAAGTGTCTACAGGTTTGAGTGTTTTCCTGTGAGCGTTCGTTGGTGTGGGAGGGTCCTATGAGCGTTCGTTGGTGTGGGAGGGTCCTATGAGCGTTCGTTGGTGTGGGAGGGTCCTATGAATGTTGGTTGGCGTGGGAGGGTCCTATGTATGGATGTATATAGGCACATCTGTAAAATGTATGCGTGTGGTTTGTGAATGGATTAGTTACTCCGTGTATATAGCTATATATATATATATATATATATATATATATATATATATATATATATGAATTTATAAAGGCATTACTCTTAGAAAGACAGTTAAAGTGTACCTGTCAACAGAGCTGTATTGTGGCCACAGGGCATTATGAAATTGCTCAATTTTAATTTTCGGGGCAGTCTGTTACCTCGTTCTCTCCACCCGTCCCCCAGTGTCCTATCTTTAGAAGCAAGTGGTAGGTCAAGGGATGTATGGGGCCTGAACCCCTCACTCCTGCAGCTCACACAATGGGAGGCCAAGGGCTGTATGAGGCCCTGGACCCCTCTGCAACTCACATGTGATGGGAGGTCAAGGGCTGTATGAGTCCCTGGGCCCCTCTGCAACTCACATTTGATGGGAGGCCAAGGGCTGTATGAGGCCCTGGACCCCTCTGCAACTCACATATGATGGGAGGCCAAGGGCTGTATGAGTCCCTGGGCCCCTCAATCTGCAACTAACATGTGATGGAAGACCAAGGGCTGTATGAGTCCCTGAACCCCTCAATCTGCAACTCACGTGTGATGGGAGGCCAAGGGCTGTATGAGTCCCTGAACCCCTCAATCTGCAACTCACACGTGATGGAAGGCCAAAGGCTGTATGAGTCCCTGGGCCCCTCACTTTGCAGCTCACATGTGATTGGAGGGTCAGGGGCTGTGAGAGGTCTAGGGCTGTGTTCAGCCTGGACCCCTCACTCCTGCAGCTCACATGTGATTGAAGGGTCAGGGGCTGTGAGAGGTCTAGGGCTGTGTTCAGCCTGGACCCCTCACTCCTGCAGGCTCGCACGTGATTGGAGGGTCAGGGGCTATGAGAGGTCTAGGGCTGTGCTCGGCCTGGACCCCTCACTTGTGATTGGAGGGTCAGGGGCTGTGAGAGGTCTAGGGCTGTGCTCGGCCTGGACCCCTCACTCCTGCCAGCTCACATGTGATTGGAGGGTCAGGGGCTGTGAGAGGTCTAGGGCTGTGCTGGACCTGGACCCTTGCTCTGCAGCTCACTTGTGATGGGAGGCCAAGGGCTGTGCTCGGCTTGGACCCCCTCAATCTGTAACTCACTTGTGATGGAAGGACCTTCAATCCTCCCAAGAAAGCGATGAACTCCCTTCACTGATGGGTGTAGGGGCTCCTGAATGATCTGGCGCTCTCAGCTTATTGACTCAAATTGGTGAGCTGTGCTGTGTGAAGTCCACATGCGGACTGAGATGGACCGGTGGATCGGGGAGATGCTGCTATAGACGGCTGGTCAGTATAAGATGTGGGACTGATCAAAGCTTTCTTTTTTTAAAGAAAAGGGCTCTGACCTCACAAAGCCCTCTTCACCCAATAGAAATGAATGAGCTGAGATCCAAAGAATATATGTTGTGTTTTTTTTTTTTTAACCTACTTTCCTTGCCTTGGGCCCCAAAAACCTTACAAGGGCCCATCCCGGGGTCACCCCTTTGTCATATAGGTTAGGAGCAAGTAAAGAAAAGGTCCCCCCCTCCCCCTCTAAACTTGCCTAGCTGAGGAGTTGCCATGCGGTGGAGCGAAGGTTCATACCTGTGCACATGTGCTTGGCAGTTAGAGGCACTCATGACAGGTACACTTTATAATAGAATCTCACCCGGCTCCGCGGGGGCGGGTCTTAACTGATGCACTGGGGAAACCTTTTAATTGTTTTTACACTGAAGACAAAACTTTTTCTCGTTAATCGTCTTGGGCACAGGGCCACTCCTGCCAACGCCGGATGCACCTCCGCTGTACACTGAATGGGCCAGCCCAGCCCAGCCCCCCTGCACTTAAAGATTTGAGGTGACTTCAATCATGGACGAATTTCCTTTCCGGCTTCTGTGGCGTGGAATGCGCTTGCTTGGGGGCCACCCTCCCACTGTATTCCGATTGGATGGACTGGGGACACAATATGCCACTTTTAATGTACTTCGCCCCCCCCCTTGTGCCCTCAGAGGAAACCCCTCGGGGGGGGGGGTCGGCAGACACGTCACATGACCTGTGGACAACCGTCGCCCTCTACAGGGCTGGAGGTGAAACCGCCAATCGCCTGAAAGGGGGCGGATCCTGTCGGAGGACGTTGTTATTCTCCATATTACCTGCTGATGTTATTGCTCGCTGTGTCTATCCATAGAATCTATAGAGGTGGATGAGAAATATTTATATTTTGTAACAGATGATAAATGAACTCTTTACAAAGCCAATGCTGGTGGTGGGTCACTGCAGCGTGTATGTACATAACTATATTCTGTATATTCCCAGTGAGCGTTCTAGGGGCCGTGCATAAATGATTTATTTTTTTATGATAACCGCCATATGATTGGTGCAAGTTGTTTTGGTGTTATAAAAGGAAAAACACATGTGGGCTATTGAGGTCATAGGGGCGGGGCATTTATACCAAATTGTCTTTTATAGTGTTTTTTTAATGTGCAGGTGGGTTTGAACCTCTGACAGGTTCTTATTGCTCTCCCCACGGGGGGGATTTTCCCCTCACTTCCTGTGCAGGGGACCCAACAGGAAGTCAGAGGAAACTCTTATGATATTTTTGTGTTGGAGAGAGCAGGGGAGGGGTCACAGCTCTAACTCCTCCCTGTTTTATCCTAAAAATTGAAAATTAGGGGAAGAAAACAGGCTTTGGTTCACACCAGTGCGGCTTTGAAATCGTGCGATTTACCTTCGATTTCATTAAGGCTTGCCACTTCATTTAACAGAAGTCAATGGAAGTCTCGATGAAATCGCAGTAGTAATGCAGGAGCCTTTTTTTTTTTTTTCAAAGTCGCTGCAACAATTTGAACGGTTCCGTTGGCGGCAATGGGGTGTGACTCGTCATGCGATTTTTTTTTTTTTTTTTTTGGTCAAACTGTCACATCGCATGACAAATCACACTGGTGTGAACCGGGGCTAAAGCTGAACTCCAGACTAAAGAAATATTATCCAAAATGCATTGGCCAGGTGTCTCCTTCTAGAATCTTCTTCCAGATCTGTGCAGTAATCCAGGGGGGAATTTGGGGTGCGGCTTTGTTATTGTTAGTATTGTTTTTAGGAGGGGATATTTTGGGAGGGGGGCGATGCGAAGAGTGGTGATTTAGAGGGATTTGGTTGGGAGGAGGGATGGGGGAAAAAAATTTTTGCTAGGGGGAGGAAATTAGTGCTGGGAGGGGGGGAAAAAGATTTGTACTGGGGGGTGGGGGTGGTTTGGGGGGATATTTGTGCTGAGAGGGGGAGTTTGGAGATGGGGGAGAAGGTGTTTACTCAGAGGGGAAATTTTAGGGGTAGAGGATTTGTGCTAGGAGGGGTGATTTTTTTTTTTTTGAGGGGGGGGTGTATTTGTGATAGAGGATTGGGGGGGGTCAAAGATTTATTCTAGGAGGGGGACATTTGTGCTTGGGGATTTGGAGTGGGGGAGAAGATGTGTACTCTGGGGGGAAATTTTTAGGGGGTAGAGGATTTGTGCTAGGAGAGGTGATTTTTTTTCGAGGGGGTGTATTTGTGATAGAAGATTTGGGGGGGGGTCAAAGAATTATGCTAGGAGAGGGGATTGGGGGGGGGGGGACATTTATGCTTGGGGATTTGGAGTGGGGAGAAGATGTATACTCGGAGGGGAAAATTTAGGGTAGAGGATTTGTGCTAGGAGGGTGATTTATTTATTTATTTTTGAGGGGGGGTGTATTTGTGATAGAGGATTTGGGAGGTCAAAGATTTATGCTAGGAGGGGGGATGGGGGGAGACATTTGTGCTTGGGGATTGGGAGTGGGAGAGAAGATGTGTACTCGGAGGGAGAAATTTAGGGTATAGTATTTGTGCTAGGAGGGGTGTTGTTCTTTTTTTTTTTTTTTTTTTTTGGTGGGGGGGGCATTTATGATGGGGGGGTAAAAGATTTGTGCTGGGAGGGGGGATTCCAGCAGGAGGGTGGATTTGTACTGGGAGGAGGGGGAAATTATGCTTGGGGGATAAGCATGCAGATTAGTGCCCACTTTCTTTTGGGGGGGATTTTTTCTGACACATAATCCTCCTACATCTTTGGGGGGGGGGGGCAGTGCAGTTTGGTATGTTTGCCCCCCCCCCCCCTCGGGGCTCTAGATGACCTTGTCCCAACACTGGGTCTGCTGGGCCCTCCCACAGCTCTGCTCTCTCCTTGTGCAGCGGGACTGGTCTTGTCTCCGCCCCCTCCTGTAGTGGGCAGAGCCTGACGGGCCCTCCCACAGCTCTGCTCTATGTACAACACAGTGATGTCACCATTACTTAATCTGAGTAATCTGGGTAATATCTGAGTTGGCCTCTTGTGCCTGGAGTTCAGCTTTAAAGGAAGCCTTTAGTGAGAGAAATATAGAGGCAAACCTCCATCTGAAAATACCAGTTGTCTGGCTACCCCATAGCTCCGCCTCTACTATTCTTTCAGGAAAGGTCTTCACCAATAAACAGCAACGTTGATGAAATGTCAGGAATGGTCATGTATGAGGTTTTCTTCATGTCCCCCATCCGGGTGCAGCACCTGAGTTGGCAATGGTGGGATTACCAGGCATGTATAATGTGAGGACCTGTCATTCAGACACAGGAACCGTGTCTATTGAAGGTGTTGATGTCCCCCCAAGAAAATTATAAGTTGCTATTTATTTCCTGATGGAATGACTGGAAGACGGGTTGCTGGTGGCAGCAAAAACACTTTTGTTTCCTTCTAGAATCTTTATGGTGTAAAGGAAGGCCGCCATTGTGGAAGGTAGACCAATGCCGGAGGCTACGCGGAGGAAGAACGGCTTGGTGGCGCTGGAGCTCATACCGGGCATTGACTGGAGGGGGAGGAGCGCCTGTCGGCCACAGCAGCCAATCGGAGCCAGTAAAGTGATGTGGGTGGGTGATGTCATACGCTGGGTGATGTCATACGCTGGGTGATGTCATAGACATGACCCCTCCATATCCTTTCCTCTATGGAGCGTATTCCCGCTACTGGCCCATCGCTGGCCGACCCCTGGGGACTGTGAGTATTCCTGTTATTTTGTAATTCTATCACCTTCTGTCTGTATATGGAGGGATGTGTGAAGCCCAACATTGGCTAAACATTATGTCCACCGGATAAGGGAAGGGTTGGAGCCCCAGACGGGTTTTAATTGTGCCGTCTCACATGGAGAGATCTAACCTGACAGCCAGGACAGGAGATCTCTCCACTAGAGACACATCATCCATTAAGGCGTACAGGAAGTCATATACAGTCACTTAGAGGAGGATTGGACACCATGAATGGAGCTGTGTTCTGATAGGACGGGGGCGGTTCCTTCTACATTACGGGATTCTGGGGCCGGATAATGAGGGACAATATCTGTGTACTGCTGTGTCTTCACCTCCTTCCTATGGCAGGTCCTTAGTCTTACCAATGATGATCCTCTTATGGGCAATCCCCGGGTTACAGTTCTTACCAAGTGGTGGCTTCTAGATGTGGAGGAGAGGTTCATGCACTATAGGTGTCCAAACCCTGAGTTACAGGTAGCGATAGAGGGGCACTGGCCGTGGATTGTCACAGGGTGTCCAAAAGGTGGACAAAGTCATTACTTGAGTCTGATTGGCCTGTATTCAGCAGCTCACCACAAAGACTGGGACTTTAAGTTTTAGGCAGGATTATACATATTTTATTTCTTATGCATCATAGACATTAAGACTATCACCTGCTGTGCACACCTTTATTTTTACATATTACAGCAGATGGCCACTAGAGGGAGCACCTACATATCTGATGATAAAATAGAAGTATAAAAAATTGGCGCAGCAGGAATGTCAAATGGGTAAAGGTCTGGTAGGCTGGAAACACTGTATGTATGAAAATTATAACTTATAATTAAACAATTTTTTTTATATATAAAAAGTTGGTAGGTGTAGTTCCCGATTTACAAGCTTGTTGCAGCTCAGTGGCTCACAAGGTAGCAAAGTCAGGACCAGAATGACCAAAACGAGTCACCAATGGCAGGCCCCCCCACCTCTGAATCCTGATGGGTGAGATGAGACTCCCATTGATTGTTGCAGCCAGATTCTAGAAATTCTGCCAGATCCAAGCACTCTATACTACCCTGCAGTGATACCCCCAATATAGACCCAGCACTTGCATGTGGGTGATGACGCCCCTCTACTGGATGGGGCAGCTTTAATCCCACACAGATTGCCACTCATCTTGACAAGTTCCTTTTGACAGGTCAGTTCCACCCAAAACCATTTAAATTCTACATGGAAGATGGCAGACTGAACTGCACCCAGCTTCTTTGCACCCTTGTCCTAGTTCTGTGGACGCCCAATGCTGAGATCTCATGAAATTCTAGTTTTGCCCAATGGCCTCACCCAGTACCAAGCCATAGGATAGTGTGGTGACCCCGTTATGGTCTTCTGGGTGGATTGAGGGACACAAACTACCACAGGGGAATATCAGCAAAGGGAGACTGAGCACCCACCCCAGGAGCTAGCCTTCAGTGCCTGCCCCCCCAGAGCCGGTTTCAGTACCCACCCAGAGCTGCCTTCAGTGCCCCCCCCCGCTGACCTTCAGTACCCCCCCCCCCGAGCTGCCTTCAGTGTCCACCTCGCCAGAGCCGGGCTTCAGTACCCACCCCAGAGCTGCCTTCAGAACCCCCCCCCCCAGAGCCGGGCTTCAGTACCCACCCCAGAGCTGCCTTCAGTACCCCCCCCCCCCCCCCGAGCTGCCTTCAGTGCCCGCCCCCCCAGAGCTGGGCTTCAGTATCCACCCAGAGCTGCCTTCAGTGTCCACCCCGCCAGAGCCGGGCTTCAGTACCCACCCAGAGCTGCCTTCAGTGCCCCCCCCCCCCCCTAACCGGCCTTCAGTGCCTGCCCCCCCCCCCCCCCAGAGCCAGCCTTTTGATACCCACCCCAGAGTTCCCTTCAGACCTGGAAGAGAAATTTGGATTATTCTTGAAGCGATATGAAGTAAAAAAGACAAATGAACCTTTTTTTTAATACATTAAGATAATTTATTTAAAATTTACAATATACATAAAATATTCACCGATTCAATCCAGGAAAGCCCTGGAGCCGCCGTACCTTGGTGACCCCGGAGGTCCGGTAACCCCATTTGGCGCTCCAATCGCTTTCAGTTTTACAGACAAGCATTGTGCAGGTTTAATATTTGGCAGGTTACAGCAGATCAGTCCTAGAATTCTCTATACACAAAATAGATCGATAAAAGGCTAAAAATCGGCAAGATGGCCCGATGTCCCTTCACTGATCGGGGGGGGGAGGAGAGCAGCAGCCACATTCGGTAAGATCTGCAGAGGTCTATCCGCCTTCACAAAGCTGGGGGGGGGGGGGGGGGGTACAGGCAAATGGGGCTGCTGAGCCAAGGCCAGACTTTTTATTTTGGATGGAGCAGAGAAGGGTTAGAGCCTCTGTGGTCATTTATTGCTTGGTGTCGATGCTGGGGAGATTTTCCTTCTCTAACACAACATACATTTTAGCATTGTGGGATAATGTTATCGTCAACATTGTGTCCCCCTTGTAGAATGATCTCCCTTTATTTCCTGTCCCCTCATAGAATGATCTCTCTTTATTTTCTGTCCTTGTGACATTTGTATCCAGTGTGGGGCAATATATATATATATATATATATATAAATCTGAGTTCTGTGCCAACAAATTTTAGGCTATTTTCTCTCCAGGTCGAATGTTTCTCATACCGAATAGAGTGAATTTGGAAAATACCACATTATGTCCACTAGCTGAAGTGGATGATCATAGGAAATATATTGTATATGCTTATTTACTATCGGCCATCTAGTGGCTATAATGTGGTATTTTCCTAAAGCACTCTATTCTGTGTGAAGAATATTTGGGAAACGTTAAGCTTTTTACTCTGTCAGTTTGTAAAAAAAAAAAAAAAACAAACATGCAGATACACGGGACAAACTGCTCTGTAAACGGTTTATAAATCCTCCCCTAGGACAGGAAGTGAAGGGAAACTGAAAGGCGGTAAGTAAAGTGGAACTAAAAGTGCTGACAGTTTTTTTTTTTTTTTTTATGAGAGAAGAGACTGTGTGCATCTGTCAGATGATTCTAGCTGCCTGTCAGCAGTTTCTTCTGTACGCTGAGCCGCAAGTTCTGTGCCAGGACTACATACTGTCGGTGTGCGTGTGATCCTGACCAAAGACTTCATAAGTGGAAGGCTGATAGGGATCACTTGGAGAATAAGTCTGCCCTAAAAGGATAAGTTCACCTTTCTCACCATGATAAACCTGTATTCAGGGTGTAACATGATGAGCATCCACCCTCTCCCTGTGACAGTAGGCAGGGGATCCTCTCCCCACACCTGCTGTCACAATTTGAAAAAACAGTGCAAGAATGCAGGCTCCACCCACATGGTTGTGTCATTCATAGGTGCAATACTTCAACCCCTAGGCGCTGGTGGCAGGCAAATGGGCGGGCCTTGGCGCAGAGAGGCCACTTATAGGCATACCAATTTGTAGACACAGCTGTGCTGAGAGCATTTGCCCGGCGCGCTCCTGGTGGCTAACGGAAAGCTCCCAATCACTTCTTGCAATCGGGAGCTTTCAGGTCGTGGGACAGCCAATCATGGCGGCCACATGATTATAAACCCCGTCATCTGAAACCCCTTAAAGGTCTGGGAGGCGCCAGCAGAGAGGTGTTAAAGGATAAGTTCACCTTTAAAATAAACCAATGAATGCATTTTTTTTTTGTTCTTGGGATCCTGTAATGCCCACCTCCCAGGTTCATTCCACGTTCAGGCTCCATGCACACAGAAGGTTTGTCCGCCTTTGCCCCTGGCAGCGGAGATCAGGTGTCAATTAATTTCATTGGCCAGAATAATAGTTTATTCTGGCCAATGAAATAAACGAATGCTTAAGCAATTGATGCGCCGCGTCATGTTAACATGCGTGTAGCCAGAATGTTGCTGCTCTCTGGACGCGCTGGCATTTTTTTTCCCCTGCCTCTAAACACCTAGGTGTTCATAGACAACGCAGGCCAACATGGAGGGAAAAAAAACCCACCAGACACCTCTAAAAGCAGCATTTTTAACACTCTGTGTGCATGAAGCCAAGCTGGTCCAAACTATTTCCATTACTAACAAATGCATCCCCTGTCAGCTCCATCCAGTATACAGCGCTGTGTTCTGGTAAGCGGTATGGGAACTTTGCATCTTGTTCCCAGAACAAAATCAAGTTGGGCTCAGCGTTGGTCATCCATTCACAGAAAGCTTTGTTTTTTTGTTTTTTTTAATGAATACAAGCCCACTGTGATTGGCTGAAGTAGAGAGGTGGATGGATGATGCCACAATCTCCACCTCTGCGCAACCATTCACAGGAAGCTTTGTATTTTATGGATAAATACAAGGCCTCCTCTGGCTGGGCTGGAGATTGTGAGATCATCCATCGACCTCTGCTTCAGCCAATCGGAGGAAGGCTTGTATTCATTCATAAAATACAAAGCTTCCTGTGAATGATTGAGCAGAGGTGGAGATTGTGGCATCATCCATCCATCTCTCTACTTCAGCCAATATCCACCTCTGCTCAACCATTCACAGGAAGGTTTGTATTTTATGAATGAATACAAGGCCTCCTGTGATTGGCTGAAGCAGAGAGGTCGATGGATGATGTTCACAACCTCCAACCCAGCCAGAGGAAGCCTTGCATTCATTCATAAAATACAAAGCTTCCTGTGAATGGCTGAGCAGAGGTGGAGATTGTGACATCATCCATCCACCTCTCTGCTTCAGCCAATCACAGGAGGCCTTGCATTCATTCATAAAATACAAAGCTTCCTGTGAATGGCCGAGCAAAGGTGGAGATTGTGACATCATTCATCCACCTCTCTGCTTCAGCCAATCACAGGAGGCCTTATATTCATTTATAAAATACAAAGCTTCCTGTGAATGACTGAGCAGAGGTGGAGATTGTGACATCATTCATCCACCTCTCTGCTTCAGCCAATCACAGGAGGCCTTATATTCATTCATAAAATACAAAGCTTCCTGTGAATGGCTGAGCAGAGCTCAAGGATTGATCGGGATGGGGGTCCCTGTACTGCTACCAGAACACAGCGCTGTATACTGGATGTAGACGATGTCACGTACAGTGCATACAGCAATGACAGCAGCCACACAAGTTAGTGAAGGAAATAGTTTGGAGCAGCTTGGCTCAAACTAAAATAAAAGCGGAGGCTCCAATGCGCTAATCTGCTGTGTCCACTTTACATTACCGTATAAAGTAGAGATGCACCGATACCTGATAAGTACAAGTACCAATACTTTTGGTCAAGTACTCGCCTATACGGAGAACCAATACCTTTGTTATGCGAACTGAGCCCATGGAAAATGAATGGGCTCAAATTTCTCTCTAAAGAATTGCATGCGATCCCGTGCTATTCCTGTCCGAATCGTATGTGGCTCCCCGCACTGCTCCTGTGTTATCCTGGGCTGAAGTCACTATGACAAGCGTGGAATCACACAGGAGCTGTGCGATTCGGACAGGAATGGCACGTGATTGCATGAAGTTCATTGCAGTGTGATTTGAGCCTATTCGTTTTGTATGGGTTCAAATTGCACTGCAAAAGGTATCAGTTTCAGGAGCATTTTGTATAAGTACTTGTGCAAATGCTCAGTGTGGGCATGGATAGCGCCATCAATGCAACCCTATATAAAGCTCCTGGGGGGGGGCCCAAAACTCTTCATTCAGTCTGATGATTTATTTCCACTTTAAAGCTGGATACACATTATACAATATTTGTTGCTCAATTTCCTTGAGGTTGGGTTCACACCATCACCACATCCATCTCACAGCAGGGGGTCCGGTGTGTCCTGGTTCACCGTTTCGGGTCCGATTTCAGCCCGAATTTTGGAGTGAATTCGGACCTGAAACGGACCAAAAGATGCACAGCGTTTATGCAAAACGCACCAGACCTGCTGTGGAGATGTGTGAAGTGGCTCCATAGAGAGCCGGTCAAAATCTCCTGCTATTACGAATTGTTTGGGAGAAATTCGCAATGGTGTGAACCCAGCCTTAAGCCTCGTACACACGGTACGATTGTTGGCAGGAGATTGTCTGACAGACTGTTGTCCTAAAATCTGACCGTTAGTACGCTCCTTTTGACAATTGTTGTCCAACTTTCAGCCAACAAATGTTGGATGACATGCTAGTAAATTTTCGGCGGACAACGGCTTGACGTCAGATCTTCGTAGGGTCAGTACACAAAAGTCCAAAGTACAAAACACGCATGCTCAGAATCAATGCTCACCAAACACGAAATTAGCAGAAGGGGCCCAAAGGGTGGCGCCCAAGAGCTGAAATTCCCCGTAGTACGTCACTACGTTCGTGTTTGTGGAGCGACAATTGTGTACCGTTTGTATGCAAGACAAGATCCTGGCACACGCCCTTCGGACAAAAATCAGACGCTCGGTTGGCCAACAATCGCATCGTGTGTACGAGGCTTTAGATTTACCTTCAATCATGTAGTGCAAGGGCCGTCTGATTGCATACAAATTGAAAGTGTTTAGGTTTGACCTTGTATTATACGGTTTTCGGTAAATCTACAAGAAAATTGTATAAAGATTGTATAGTGAGCGACATTAGCTTATATCATACACATTACAGAAGAACTCCATGTATGGCGATTGTTACATTGTTCCGGCTATGTATATACCAGACATGTGGGATCCCCCTAGAAGCCGGATATCACTGTAGACACCGCTACTACACGCCTTCTACACCTCTACTACACCGATCTCCACCAGCTTCTGGGTCCTGTGCTGAGCAGTTGGCCTGCTGCATTGTAAACACAGGATGTCAGCCGATCGGCACGGGTGCCATTCAGAGAATGCTTTACATTTTCTGAATGAAAGCAGAGTGTTTTATTATTGGACGTGGTGGAGAGCGTGATGTCATCACCTCACCTCGTCCAATCAGAAAATGCAAAGTGTTCTCTGAATAGCGCCCATGCCGAGTGTCTGACCTCCTGATTTCAGAATGCAGCAGACCAGCCGTTGGGCACATTACCCGGAAGCTAGTGGAGCGGTACCGGTGGTCAGGGGTGGGCAGGAGGGGCGTTTGCCCTGTGCACTGTGGTATCATGTCATGTGGGGGAGGGGGGGGGGTGCGTCACAAGAAGATTGGGAGGGGATTTGTGTTGGAAGGGGGCATTTGGGGGATGGCAGGAGGTAAGTATTGTTCTAGGAGGGGAACTTTGGGGAGGGGGGAGTGCTTACAGTGGTGATTTAGGGGGATTTGTGTTATGGGGAGGAAGACGATTTGTGCTAGGAGGGGGAATTTGTGTTGGTAGGTGGAAATTTGAAGTGTACGGGGGGAGAAGATGTGTACTAGAAGGGGGAATTGTGCTAGGAGGGGTGATTTTTTTTTTTTGGGGGGGAGGGGGGGGGCATTTGAGTGAGAGGGGAGAATTTCAGCAGGGGAGCGGATTTGTACTGGGGGGGGGGAGAATTTATGCTTGGGGGGGGGGTAAGCATGCAGATTAGTGGTCAGTGTTTTTGTGGGGTGGGTCCTGAGGACAGGAGTTGAGAACCACTGTTCTGGAGCAGTGGTTCTCAACCTCCGTCCTCAAGTACCCCCAACAGGCCATCTTTGCAGGTTTTCCTTTGTCTTGCACAGGTGCTTTTAAATCAGAGTCGATGGCTTGGTATTTTGGACAGCTATTTTATCTAAGAGAAAATTCACAAAACATGGCCTGTTGAGGACTGAGGTTAAGAACTATTGTTCTAAAGCCATGTTTCTCAACTCTAGTCCTCGAATACCCCCCAACAGGTCACGTTTTCAGGATTTCCCTGAAACAGTTGTGGTAATTACTAAGGCAGTGAAACTGATCAAATCACCTGTGCAACATAATGGAGAGCCTGAAAACATGACCTGTTGGGGGGGAGGGTACTTGAGGACTGGAGTTGAGAAACGTTGTTTTTGAGGATCCCACAGGTCTGGTATATACGTGGTTGGTCTAAGCTGGAACAATGTAATTACGTATAATACCTAAAATAATTGTTTGTTTAATTTATAAAAGTTGGGGCTCCTTACACTTCTATGTCTTTTTTTTTTTTTTTTTCATATAATTTCTTTCTATTCTCTAGGTAAGAAGTGGAAGGCATAGAAAATATCTGGTGATCCCGCCAATCCTGTTCATAAAGAAGCTCTTCCTGTTCTCTGAACACACTAGGACTGGCCATACATTATACAATTTTTCTTTAGATTTACCAAAACTGTATAAAATGGAGGTCACAACTAAACACTTTCAGTTTGTATCCAATCAGGAAGATCCTTGTACTACAAAGTTGAAGGTAAATCTAAAGGAGATTGAATAAGAAGATTGTAGAACGTATGGCCGGCTTTACACAGACACGTCTCGGCACATCGGTGGCCGGCGCTATCACATATGAATGTTTTTTTGGGGCATATTTTTCAAAACTTAAAAATGTTACATTATGAAAAGTACACTTCGATGTGTGCAAATGTGATTGGTGGGGATTTACACTGCACACAGCCTTTTCTATAAGGCATCTCAATGGCCAAAAGCACACTGCAGGGGCCCCAAGAAGTGCATTCTGCTCTATACTCCCTGTGGCAGAGCCTTTGATTCCCGGTAAGTTTCTCGGCACACTGGATACAAATGGTTACCAGGACAGGAAGTGACGGCACATCTGCCCAATAGGGACGCAACACACAGAGGTTCCAATACAAGGAAATTCTGAATAGACCTTAACCCGAGCCCCTCTGTGGGACCTTGGTGAGCACATCTCCTCCGGGGAGACTCACTGACCACGTCATTCAGCAATGGGTCAGCTCTGGACCAACATCTGCAGATACTTACTACATGCTAATAGTGAATGGCTGCTCAATGCTTATTAAAAATACAGCTAGCATTCCCGCTAAAATCTGCCCAGTGCGCTCAAAGCCAGGAGCACCGTTCACCAGAACCATCCAGAATGATTATTGTACGAGCAGAAGATTTCAGCTCTGGTTATTATATTTGGCTGTAAAAGTTTCTCATTAAAGGGTCGTGAAGGAAGATAAGAAGCCGGCGGTGTCCAGATACTCCACTTCATCCTCCCAGCATGCTCCAGGGGGACGAGCGCAGGACTGGCCGGCGCCAATATCAGCTCCTCCTCCAGAAGGCCAGCAAATAAATGCAAATTCTATTTGTGAAAAAATTCTAAAAACTTCTGCAATAAAGATGAGGGACTAAACACCCCCCCTTTTATTCCGCAGGGGCCGGCCCCTGGAACAGAGGGGGAGGGGTCAAAAGGATTTAACCAAAACCTATGCAGGCACACAGTACATGCTGCAATGTATAACCACCTCAGGTCATAACCGCCATCTTCCCATTCATCCCCCCACTGCATTATTTTTTTATTAAATAGACTTTATATACAAATTTATTAGAAAATAAACATATTTTCGCTTATAAATTAAAAAGTGTAAAGATTTGAAGAGAATCTGTTCTGACATCTAGGAAGGTTTATTTATACTCTTGCCTAGTACAGCCGTTCATAGGATGTGTCCATGTGACGTCATTAGCGGCGTCATCCGTTCCTAACGGAGTGACAACATTCCGATTTATGATTGGCCGTTCTTACAGAGTGCAAGATAGCCACAGCTAAGTGAATGCCATTATATGTTCTCAGCAAGCCGATTTTTACAGTTTTCTAACAAAAAAAAAAAAAAACGGCAGCAGCTGACGATAAAATACATAACAACCCCCCATCAAAAGGATCTTGCAATATTCCAGCATTTATACCCAGGAGAGGGGCAAAAGCAAGCTGGGTATATATATTAAAGCTTTTTAAACTCTGCATGGCTTAATGATTTTCCCCTTTAGGGCGGGGCAGAAAAATGATTGGGTGTTCTGCACCCACAAAGCCCACCCTGCAAGGAGCAATAGAAAGCAATCAGCAAATATAGGGCTCACCATGAGAAGATTCTCTGATTGGTTGTTGGGATTTCTATACTACGCTCCTTGCCTTAGAGACCCGGTAGTTCTGTGTGAGAAACTAAACCAATTAGGTGAATGGATATGCAAAGGCATGAAGTTACAAGAAGATAAATTAGTAAAAATAAATAGGTGCAATTCAATACAGAGCAAATTGGATTGTCACTCTTCATACCCATCCAGGTTGCCTGCGCATAGAGCTAAACAAGTGGCTGTATAGTGCCTGCATAAGCTGTGGGGAGAAGATAAGAGAAGGGGGTAGAGTTCACTCATCTGTCATCTCTCCCGGCTCCATTTGCCGGCATACAAGGGCACAGAGGCAAATATTCACGGCTCCTGCGGAGGGTAGTCAGCGTCAATTCATGTGGGGAGCCGATCGGTCGTTTGTCATCGTGGGCTTCAACCGGACTTCCATAAAGGGGTTTCTGTTGGGAAATAAGAGGCAAGTTGTACTTTTACCAACAGGTGGGACACTCGAGGAAAAAAAATAAATAAAACTTAGTCATCCCAAAGGACCAGCTGGCCCAAAAAGTGACATTTCACTTCTAGTTGGAGTCCATTGGCTGTGGCAGCATCCTTGGATCCCCGGGGGGGGGGGGGGGATTCTCTCCATCACGCCCCCTGCTGCCAAAAGGGTGTTCCATCTTGGTTTGATGCATCCTCTGTAATAATAAATAAATACAAGTTCTGGCCACCAGAAACCCGGCCCAAGATTTATTGTGAAGGCCATCATTGCCCAGTTTAGGAACGCAGGGTCAAGGAAAAGCTAAGCCGGCCACTGTGGAGACCAAGAACAATTTTATTTCATTCCATATCAAAGCTGTGGGAGAGATTGGTGGTAAACGCTAACAAAATCTGCTACAGATAAGATATGGAAACATTAAAAAAAAAAAAAAGTACATTTGAATTCCATATGCAAAGTGTTCTAAGGAAATATACTGCATGGCCTGAGAGATAGCTGAGTCTATGGAATGTTCCAAAATCTCTGCTGACTTAGACACCCCACGCCTGTGCTCCTAGGGCACCGCTCACCTCCATGGACCAGAAACCAAATGGTTGCCACCAAAGGCTCCATCTGGGTCTTCTTCTGTGCTACACCGCTGAGAGTGCTGGTAAGGACAGAGCTCATCCCAGCTCCATTAATACAAGAAAGAACAAAAAAAAAAGTCCTATGCGCGGCACGACCCTGTAAAAGTGTGAATGACAGTCTCAGCCAAGCCACTTCCCCAACGTGCTTCGCTTTGCCCCCTGATGATTAAGCTTCAGAGGTGGAGCGAAACACGTTGGAGGAGCGTGGCTTGGCTTGGCTGGAGCCTGGGCTGAGGTTGTCATTAACATGGTCTTGCAGCAATGTGTGGCAGATGGGACTTGTTTGTTCTTATGTGCTCCATCCACACAGTAAGCAGAATCTGAGATCCCTCACCTCATTGTGTACTTACAGAAGCTACAAGCTTCAGGGACTAAGATTACAATCTTATAATATGAAGTTGGTAAGTTGGGTTATTTTCCCCGGACATGGCAATATGTGATCTAGCTATGCTCTTAGGGTGGGGGAGTACTGGGACCTCCTGATCAAACTCTTCTGGTGCACACTGATAGGCAGGTCACGGTATGACCACAGCAGATGCTAAAGAACCAAATCCGGTATACTCATCTATCGTGAGATACAAAAGCACCAGCATTGGACAGACAAAGGGCTTCCATGCAAGACCAAACTTGGTGCCCTCCAGCTGATAAGGCGGAGGTCACATTCTGGACCCTACGGGAACTCATCCACCTTGTGGCTGGAACATTACTGTACAATGACCACAATAGACATTCTCAGGTTACTTCATTTCTCATTCCTGTATAATTTTCTCCATATTGACACGTAGACTAAACTGTTCAACAAAAGGGACAGTGACGGGAAAAGGGACCGACCATAAGACTGCTGGGGGTGCAGAAGGCAACATTTAAAAAAAATACCAGTATGATTGTCCACCTAATACCAAATCAGGTACCCATACGTTGCTGGACTTCAAGTGGTCGTACAGGGGTTATGGCTGCAGCTATCAAGCCAGGACTGTTTTTTAAAGCTGCCGGCCAGATTTCATGTAAAAGCCATCTAGCGGCCAATTAGCCCACTGCCTCTCCTGGATCTCCTGTCCCTGCGGCAAGCATGGAATAAAAGTAATTCCACCGGCTTGCCACAGAGATCATGGAGGACCAGAAGGTGATCTCTGTAGTTCAGGAAACAGGCAGCGACATCACTTCTGGTTTTTTCTGGTGCCAAATTTTTTTAAAATGGGCAAAGCATCTAAAACACAGTCACACCGATCTTGGCGTGACCAGAGGCATTTAGGGCAGAGGAGACATCCGAGGTCTAATAGACTCCAGATCCCTCCATAAAGAGTACCTGCCACTGCCTATTGCTGTCACAAGTTTACATTCCTTATAACAGCAATAAAAGTCCAAAAAAATGTAAAGAAAATGTCAAAATAAATATAATTTTTTTTTTAAAGTACCCCGTCTCCCGTGCACAAAAGGCGAACGCACACTTTGGTCCCGCACGCATATGTAAACAGCAATTGCACCACACATGTGCAATGTCACTGCGAACATCAAAGTGAAAGCAATATTTCTAGCACCAGACCTCCTGTGTAACTCTAAACCAGTAACTGTAAAGGCTTCTACATCATCGCCAATGCTGACATAGTTTGGCGCCATTCCACAAGCATAGGCAATTTTAAAGCGTGAACTTTTTTGGGTATCCATTTACTTGGCGAACATATTTTATATTTTACCAACAAACTGGGTATTATATTGGGTTTTTATGAATTGTAATGCACACAAAAGTATTTTTTCCCCCAAAAAATTTTGTTTGAAAAACTGCTGCGCAAATACCGTGTCACAAAAATATGCAAAACCCACCATTTTAATCTCTAGGGCCCCTGCCAAAAAAATATCTGTCTATCTAATATATATATATATATATATATATATATATATATATATATATATATATATATATATAAATGTTTGCGGGTTGTAAGTAATTTTCTAGCAAAAAATATTTTTTTTTTAATGTAATAAAAAAGTCAGGAAAAGGCCAGGTCAGCAAGTGGTTACACCATGTAATAAGTGATGGTTGTATCACCGCCTCGAGAAGTCCTATGGTTTGGTCCAACCACTGATAAACTGTCACTATTGTGAGGAAGTTTAAATCTGCATTTAAAATGTGGAGAACAGTATAAACATCATCATGTGAATTAGGAAATACACAGAATTTTAGCATTTCATACATTATTATTATTATTAGGTTATTGTAAAGGCAGGGGTTCAGTAGGGATCCAAGGGTGACAGAGTTTCCCACAGTTATAAGAATATTTTTGCAATAGTCATTCTTTCTGCAGAAGGGGGTGCCTAGTATCCCCCCCCCCCAACCTATGAGGACCCCCAATCTCAAGGGAAGAACAGATGGCATATAATGGGCAGAGCCTGTATAAGGAGGTCCACTCTCACCCTGACTATACTGGGGGCTCAAAGAACAAGCAACACACAAACGGTATTTCCTGCAAAATGATCAGAACTGAAATGCCCGGGTGGTCTACGATACCACAACCCACCAGACTCCACCAATAACTGAAGGGCTAAAATGTTTGCACATTCCAGTTTTTTAACATTGGGACACGTTGAAGCATTAAATCACAGAGACAATTCTACATCTCAGGTACTGATTTAAAACCAAGTTTAGCCAAAGTATTTTCTTTGGATAAAGCATGGAGGGTTCGTGTGATTGAATCCCTCCAATGGGAATGCAGGTGACTGAGTCCCGTCCAGTGACAGCTGCTTCCTCATTTCCTGTAGGTGTCACAAGACAGGAAGTGAGGGAAAATCTACCCAATGTAGACAAATAAAAACCTGACACAAGTTTTACCTTTTTTTGTTCTCCTATAAACAAAACAACATTGTGTGGAGCTTTAAAGTAGAACTATTGGCAAAACGTTTTTTTTCCTTTTTCCCCGTGTTGGATGGAGTAAGGAGAAGAGGGGGGGGGGGGGGATTAGACCCCTGGTCAGATAGTGTCCAACTGGGGAGATTTCCCTTCACTTCCTGTCCCATAGCCAAACAGGAAGTGAGAGGAAATCCCTGCAAATTAAAGGAGTTCCTTGGGGACCCCCAGGTCACCAGAACTAGTGTCCCCATTGGAAGATTTCCCCTCTCCCTGCTTTTGTGGGGACAACCCAAAATGTAGGATTTACTTTCAATGATAATGGTTAACAGGACAAACAGAGGGTGGATCTCCCTAATGTGGACACAGAGAGCAATACAAACTAACGGGGTCTAATCCACCTCCACTCCATCTAACACTAAAAAAAGCTGTGCCTTTAGTTATACTTTAAGAATATCAGTTACTTGAGATAGGCAGGAAAGCCTCAGGTGGACCTACCTGTACACTGGAATATCCCTGTGGCATCCACATTTCAGAATACAAGTCTAGTTTAGCAAAAGGAGAAAGAGGAAAGAAATGACCTTCAGCTTCTTACATAATGACTATCCGCATTGCCTGAGACTAACCAATCAGAATGGTGCTTACTTCCAGCACTTCCCTAAGCTCTATAGCAGTGGTTCTCACTCCTGTCCTCAGGACCCACTAACAGGCCAGATTTTAAGTATTACCTTGGGGAGATGCAGGCTAGATTACTGTAATCACTGAGCAGCAAATTATATCACCTGTGATGTATTTCAGTTATTTTGCAAACCTGGCCTGTTAGTGGGCCCTGAGGACAGGAGCTGAGAACCACTGGTCTATAGGGAACATTTGTAAATGTGTTCAACCACAAAATCCCCAATATTTCCAACTAATAATCTGGAGGACCACTACTATAGAATAATAATCTCGGGGGTGGGGGGCACTACTATAGAATAATAATCCTGGGGGACATTACTATAGGAAACATCTACATATATTATATTACCAAAATATGAAAGGGTGTGCAGCACTACTTTCATTGCTCCAGCACGCTGCATTACATATGACTGAATGAGCAATAAAGTGAGCTCACTGTGCTGGAACCCCTTCCTTTTGTTTATTTTGGTAGTCACTGGAAACATGTCATGTTGCATGCATAGAGGTTTTAGGTGTAGAGTGATCATCACCATTTTCAAAGTAATAAGAATAACAGTAAGCTAAACTTTATTAGCAGTACAACTAAGACTGGTGCACATACGTAACATGTTTATATTCAAACCTCAGCCCAGCACCAATGCATGTACCTTAAAAACTCAGCCCAGCACCAATGCATGCACCCTCAGACCTCAGTTCAGCGCCAATGCATGCACCTTCAAACCTCAGCCCCACTCCAATGCATGCACCTTCAGACCTCAGCCCCACTCCAATGCATGCACCTTCAGAACTCAGCCCAGCGCCAATGCATGCACCTTCAGACCTCAACCCCACTCCAATGCATGCACCTTCAAACCTCAGCCCAGCGCCAATGCATGCACCTTCAAACCCCAGCCCAGCATGAATGCATGTGCCGTCAAAACCTCAGCCCAGCACCAATGCATGTGACTTCAAACCTCAGCCCAGCTCCGATGCATGCACCTTCAAACCTCAGCACAGTGCCAATGCATGCACATTCAAACCTCAACCCATCATGAATGCATGTGCCGTCAAAATCTCAGCCCAGCACCAATGCATGCACCCTCAAACCTCAGCCCAGCACAAATGCATGCACCTTCAAACCACAGCCCAGCGCCAATGCATGTTCCTTTAAACCTCAATCCAGCGCCAATGCATGCACCTTCAAACCTCAGCCCAGCGTGAATGAATGCACCTTCAAACCTCAGCCCAGCTCCAATGCATGCACCTTCAAACCTCAGCCCAGTGCCAATGCATGCACATTCAAACCTCAACCCATCATGAATGCATGTGCCGTCAAAATCTCAGCCCAGCACCAATGCATGCACCCTCAAACCTCAGCCCAGCACAAATGCATGCACCTTCAAACCTCAGCCCAGCACCAATGCATGCCCCTTTAAACCTCAATCCAGCGCCAATACATGTACCTTCAAACTTCAGCCCAGCGCCAATGCATGCACCTTCAAAACTTAGCCCAGTACCAATGCATGCCCCTTTAAACCTCAGCCCAGCGCCAATGCATGCACATTCAGACCTCATGACAGGTCCAATGCATGCACCTTCAAACCTCAGATCTGCCTCAAGCCCTGTGCAGATTTAAATCTTATTGGTTGATCTGGGATAATGCATGCAGTTCATATTAAAGACACTCTGATAAATAAAAGGCCAAATGTAGACTGACAAAACCCAACAAAGAGGCACAATACATAGAGACAAAGACTAGAACATGACAACAGAAGGATGCTCCTGCAATCTTCTAGTGCAGCTTCTCTCAACTGGGGTTCCTCCAGAGGTTGCTAGGCCTGGAGAAAGTTCCCACTGACACCATTCATCTGCTTAGCTATGTGGGGAGGGGGCAGCACACAGCCAGACCACCAGCAGCATTGGAAATTACATTATCCAGGGCAGGTCCAAAGAGAAACCCTACTTTATAGATCAAATAAATCAGATGTTCCTTGGGTAAATTCTCATGTCCCTGGGACAGTCAAAGTGCCACAAACATCTGCACAGACATCCCTCCACCCAGGATACACGTCTACATGTCCTTGTGATAGAGGGGAACACATTAAGGAATTTGACCCTAAATGACAAATCAAAGTCACCACCAACAGATAATGTGCAGGTGTCCCCAGGATAGGTCACTCCCCTCCAAACTCAGGAGCACATACAAGACCAACCTCTCTTCTCCTTTAGGTTAAAACACTACGATTATGCTCCACTATGGGGGTGCAACATGTCAGGAGAAGGAGGGGGTTAGAGCCTCAGTGTTTATGCTGAAACGTTAACTATTGTTTTTAACCTGAAGGAGGACAGCGCTTGGCCTTGCCTGAAGGACGTCGGCGCTTGGCCTTGCATGATGGACGTCGGCGCTTGGTCTTGCATGTGTGTGGCTTAAGGTGTATGAACAATGCATCTACAGTGGGCAGAGATCACTTAGTAATAGGTTTCCTTGCAAAGGGGAGGCAGCCATGATGCTAGAGGTGGTTCCCAGTCCTTGTAGAGGATTGTACAGAATTTTCTGGGAAGGGGTTTGTAGCCATAAGGCCTCTAATAGACCTGGAGCCTGGAAGAGCGGGCTGAACCCATAATGCAGATAAAAACACACGGCCCCTATCAGGGTGGAGACTTGCTTACATACAGTCTCTCCGAGATTAGATGGAGGACTCTGAATCAGGTGGTAATCGGGGCCTCAGGCACGCTTGGAGATGGAGGCCCAGTAGACTCAACATTGCCTCGGCTGTGGATGATGCATTCAGTGTCTCTGCAAGTAGATTTCTCTAATAAATTGTGCAAAAACCAACAAAAAAATCCAAATTGGACATAAAAGAGGACACAAACGGTCTCACCCAACAGAGCTACAGAAGGCACTAATGAGAAGGACTCCATAACAATCCCACGGATCTGTTCCCTCAGCAGATATTAAAGAATCCCCCATCTGAGCAATAGAGGAGGATGGGATACTGTACTGTGTCCTCTGTGTGTCTCTGAGAAGACAGGCGATCCACTTACTAACCCAAATAGCCGGTGCTGATGAGGGTTACAGGTGGGTAACTTACAACAGGTGGAATGAGACTGGATGATCCACCAGGTGCTTCAGAAGCAGGAGCAGTACAGGGATGGTGCTTCCTCTAGCTCAGATAAGATATGGCCCTTTGCTTGCCTTTATCAACAATGGTGCACTATTCCCCCCCTAAAACAAATGATGGGGCACTATTCCTGCAACTGACGCCAACATTGGGGCACTATTTCTTCCACTGACACCAATGATGGGGCACTATTCCTCCCACTGATAACAATGATGGGGCACATCTCCTTCCACTGATGCCAATAATGGGGCACTACTCCTCCCGCTGACACCATTGATGGGGCACTATTCCTTTCACGGACACCAATGATGGGGCACTATTCCTCCCACTGACACCAATGATGGGGCACTATTCCTCCCACTGACACCAATGATGGGGCACTATTCCTCCCACTGATGCCAATGATGGGGCACAATTCCTCCCACTGATACCAATGATGGGGCACTATTCCTCCCACTGACACCAATGATGGGGCACTATTCCTCCCACTGATGCCAATGATGGGGCACAATTCCTCCCACTGATACCAATGATGGGGCATTATTCCTCCCACTGATGGGGCAATATTCCTTTTACGAACACCATTGATGGGGCACTATTCCTCCCACTGACACCAATGATGGGGCACTATTCCTTTCAGGAACAAAATATTTGGGGGCACACTCTAAAAGATGCATTAAAGATGTGCCCCCCAAATATTTTGTTTGTCTATTGTATGGATTCTGACCAAATCCTTTTGGGCTGGAGAACCCCACTCCCTCATCATTGCCTCTCAGTGTCCACCTGTGTTATAGGAGGAGTACTTTAGTTCTCCCATATAGTGAAGTGTATTTCTCCCATGCTTCAGAGAAGGATCTTCCATTATATGGATAGTGTAGGACCCACTAATAATCATGGGGTACTTTGTTGCAGTAAGTGGGCTTAAGCACCATATATGGTATGACCAAATCCCAATATATTTTGAAAATGTTCAGGCGTTTTAAATAGCCTTGCAGGAGGTAAATGTCATTTTTTGCACTTGTGCGCTGTAATATTTTGTTCTGTTCTTTTTTTTTTCTATTACTTCCACTGACACCAATGATGGGGCACTATTCCTTCCACTGACACCAATGATGGGGCACTATTCCTTCCACTGACACCAATGATGGGGCACTATTCCTTCCTCTGATACAAATGATGGGGCACTATTCCTCCCGCTGACACCAATGATGGGGCACTACTCCTCCCGCTGACACCAATGATGGGGCACTACTCCTCCCGCTGACACCAATGATGGGGCACTACTCCTCCCGCTGACACCAATGATGGGGCACTATTCCTTCCTCTGATACAAATGATGGGGCACTATTCCTCCCACTGACACCAATGATGAGACACTATTCCTCCCGCTAACACCAATGATGGGGCACTACTCCTCCCGCTGACACCAATGATAGGGCACTACTGATCCCGCTGACACCAATGATGGGGCACTACTCCTCCCGCTGACACCAATGATGGGGCACTATTCCTTCCTCTGATACAAATGATGGGGCACCATTCCTCCCACTGACACCAATGATGAGACACTATTCCTCCCGCTGACACCAATGATGGGGCACTACTCCTCCCGCTGACACCAATGATGGGACACTACTCCTCCCGCTGAAACCAATGATGGGGCACTACTCCTCCCGCTGACACCAATGATGGGGCACTACTCCTCCCGCTGACACCAATGATGGGGCACTACTCCTCCCGCTGAAACCAATGATGGGGCACTACTCCTCCCGCTGACACCAATGATGGGACACTACTCCTCCCGCTGAAACCAATGATGGAGCACTACTCCTCCCGCTGACACCAATGATGGGGCACTACTCCTCCCGCTGAAACCAATGATGGGGCACTATTCCGTCCGCTGACACCAATGATGGGGCACTACTCCTCCCGCTGACACCAATGATGGGGCACTACTCCTCCCGCTGACACCAATGATGGGGCACTACTCCTCCAGCTGAAACCAATGATGGGCACTACTCCTCCCGCTGACACCAATGATGGGACACTACTCCTCCCGCTGACACCAATGATGGGGCACTACTCCTCCCGCTGACACCAATGATGGGGCACTACTCCTCCCGCTGACACCAATGATGGGGCACTATTACTTCCGCTGATACCAATGATGGGGCACGGTTCCTGTAAACTGGAGCCAATTAATCTCCAGGACTTACCGCAGAAAACCAATGATGGGGCACTATTCTTCCCACTGATCCTAAAGATGGGGCACTATTCCTTTCACTGATAGCAATGATGGGGCACGGTTCCTGTAAACTGGAGCCAATTAATCCTCAGGACTTAAAGTGTTTGTTACCCCAAAACTTCATACTCCTGATATGTGGCTGCTGAGAAATGGTGGTGGTGAGTAGACCTTTAATTTACATATCCTGCCTGGAGCCTTTATATTGAATATAGGGGGAAATTATAACCCTCATAATGGTCTATACGTATATATTCAAGGTAGATGTTAATATTACCACATAGAGATAGAACGTTGATTTTTATATACAATGGTATTGACCTCATCCTATAGGTATACCTGTTATGGTCATTTACATACTTTTTACAATTTACAATAAGGGTTAAAGGGGTTGTAAACCCTCAATGTTTTTCACCTTAATGCATTCCAACTCCAAGAGGAGGTTCGGGGCCACTCTGTGCAAAACCAACTGCACAGTGGAGGTAAGATTTTTTTTTTTTTTTTAAACAAGGCTTTACCACGCCTTTAAATTTTAGTTAGGTGGCCCTTTTGGTGCGCAGGGAAACGCACCCTCATCTAGTTTTAGTCTAATTTTTGCCACAGTTAAGTGTTATCGACATCACAGGCTTTTGTATATATGGAAGCTGAGAAATGGATTCGATATTTATCGTTCACAGAATAGTATTAAACATCAACGCGTTTCGTGCCACTACACCACCCACTTCCTCAAGATATTTATTATTATAAAGCTTGTGAGTGATCACATTTCTACAATTCACGTGGAAGTTTAGAGAATTACTTATAATGTATATTATTATTACACTGGTCTACAAATTTTGGGAAATGACCGACCTTCCGACATAACATGTGGCAGTTCTTACATATTGTGATTGGATGAATTAGAAAACAGGTGATAAAAGGTGCTGGTTGGCTAAAGTTTTGAAGATATCTCACAATAGAGATTTATACACAGGAGAGTATATTTGCCTACAAAGGAAGGAGGTGGCTGATGATCATGACGTCTCAGAACTTCTCCACAAAGTATGGTAGAAGAATGGAAATGGACCACAGAAGTTTATACATTTATCTTCACTTTGAGACTAAAGATTATCTCCGGTCATTTATCGTTCTTTTAATCGCAAGGTACATTTGTCTTGGTCAGATCTTCACATCATACAGTTACATCTGGTGGCTTGTGAAAGAGTCATTACCCAACATTTCCAAGGAACAGTTGCGTAATATTTTCACTCAGAAGCCAAGATGCCTCGGAAATGTGTAACCAACGCAAATAGCTTCTGCTACATTTGGTAAGGGCAGTAGGACGGTAGTGGTAAGGGCAGTAGGACGGTAGTGGTAAGGTGACCGTAGTGGTAAGGGCAGTAGGACGGTAGTGGTAAGGTGAGGGCAGTGGTAAGGGCAGTAGGACGGTAGTGGTAAGGTGACGGCAGTGGTAAGGGCAGTAGGCCGGTAGTGGTAAGGTGAGGGCGGTAGGACGGTAGTGGTAAGGTGAGGGCAGTGGTAAGGGCAGTAGGACGGTAGTGGTAAGGTGAGGGCAGTGGTAAGGGCAGTAGGACGGTAGTGGTAAGGTGAGGGCAGTGGTAAGGGCAGTAGGACGGTAGTGGTAAGGTGAGGGCAGTGGTAAGGGCAGTGGTAAGGGCAGTAGGACGGTAGTGGTAAGGTGACGGCAGTGGTAAGGGCAGTAGGACGGTAGTGGTAAGGTGACGGCAGTGGTAAGGTCAGTAGGACGGTAGTGGTAAGGTGAGGGCAGTGGTAAGGGCAGTAGGACGGTAGTGGTAAGGTGAGGGCAGTGGTAAGGGCAGTAGGACGGTAGTGGTAAGGTGACGGCAGTGGTAAGGTCAGTAGGACAGCAATGGTAAGGTGACGGCAGTGGTAAGGGCAGTAGGACAGTAGTGGTAAGGTGACGGTAGTGGTAAGGTCAGTAGGACAGCAATGGTAAGGTGACGGTAGTGGTAAGGGCAGTAGGACAGTAGTGGTAAGGTGACGGTAGAGGTAAGGTGACGGTAGTGGTAAGCGCAGTAGGACGGTAGTGGTAAGGTGAGGGCAGTGGTAAGGGCAGTAGGACGGTAGTGGTATGGTGAGGGCAGTGGTAAGGGCAGTAGGACGGTAGTGGTAAGGTGACGGCAGTGGTAAGGTCAGTAGGACGGTAGTGGTAAGGTGACGGTAGTGGTAAGGTCAGTAGGACAGCAATGGTAAGGTGACGGTAGAGGTAAGAGCAGTAGGACAGTAGTGGTAAGGTGACGGTAGAGGTAAGAGCAGTAGGACAGTAGTGGTAAGGTGACGGTAGAGGTAAGGTGACGGTAGTGGTAAGCGCAGTAGGACGGTAGTGGTAAGGTGACGGTAGTGGTAAGGTCAGTAGGACAGCAATGGTAAGGTGACGGTAGAGGTAAGAGCAGTAGGACAGTAGTGGTAAGGTGACGGTAGAGGTAAGGTGACGGTAGTGGTAAGCGCAGTAGGACGGTAGTGGTAAGGTGGCATACCACCTACATTTTGGATGCAAAATAGGGGGATCAGGACAAGAGTTGAGCCCCTCGTTGTTGCATTACTATTGCAACTTCCTTTCTGGTCTGGTCCTCAACCCCATGAGACCTACCTTGGGCTCCAAAATATGAGCTTTAGGGTATGGGACTCCTATCTGTATGGCTATAACTTTTGTTTTTAAATATGTATCATGTGACTGTAATCACAATTTTATTATGCTTGAATAAAATGCTTAGTTTTTTTACTTTTACTGTACTCTTATTACCTGGTCGCTAACGGCCTCTAAAGTCCCCCTGGGGCTCTTCTCTTTGTTCTACAATGGTGTGGAGGGAGCATGAAAAACCAATAAAAGAATGGAAAGTTATGTTATTGGTATCAATAAAAAGATTATCATTTTAAAATGATTGGTGAGGCACCATTCCCATTGCTATATCCCTCTCATAATTTTAAATTATTTGGATGCAATTTTGACCTGAAGCCGTATCTTGTAAACTGGAGCCAATTAATCCTCGTGACTTCAAGTGTTTGTTACCCCAACACTTCATACTCCTGATATGTGGCTGCTGTACCATGTACTGCTATGAAGAAGTCTCCTGTTCTCTTTGTATTGCTTCCTTTATGTGAAATCCCTGGTGATCCTGCCCGTCCCTCTGCTTTCTTATTAAAAACTGACCACACTAAGCAGGAGAGCACACCGTGGTCAGTTATCTCCTCCGATGATATGACACCACCACCCCCCCGCTACACAGCCATTCACTGGGAAGCTCAGTGTGCTGCTGTTTCACCTCCCCCAGTTAATATGCAGCTGAGAATGCAGAGGGAATGTGATCATTTTTTTCACACAAATAGAGCTTTATTTTGGTGGTATTTAATCACTACTGGGTTTTTTTTTTTTTTTGCTAAACAAAAAAGGACTGAAAATTAAAAAAAAAAAAAAAGAAGAAGAAGTTTTCATAGTTGGTTATAACATTTTGCAAACAAATAATTTTTCTCCTTCATTGATGTGCGCTGATGAGGCTGCACTGATGGGCACTAATAGGTGGCACTGAAAGGTAGCACTGATGGGCACTGGTATGTAACACTGACAGGCAGCACTGTTGTGCACTGCTAAGTGGCACTGGTGGGCACAGATGAGGCGGCGGCTTTCCATGTTCAGGATCGATGTCCCTCTGTCAGAAGCCGGTGATTTTTTTTTTTCTCACGCCGTCAGTGCCGATTAATGGCTCTGTTCACATCACGTGATCTCATTGGCTGACAACTGATCACTTAGTAGGGGGTTGGGATCGGCTGATCACTTGGTAAGGGGTTGGGATTGGCTGATCACTTGGTAAGGGGTTGGGATCGACTGATCACAGGGGGGCGCGGAGGCAGCTCATGCACAGGAGGACATACATGGACCCCCTCCCAGCAATTTAGGGCCCCGCTGTAGCCGTCTTTCAGCTATAGCGCAGGCGGGAAGGGGTTAAACTGAATGGGTCGTTTTACAAGGTGATCGTTTACAATCACTTTAATTTTCCTTTATTAGTGACACCAATTCTGGGAAGAGCTACTTTCATTTCTCCTTGTAGACCAGTGTGATTATTAGATGACCTTTTGGACATTTGTCAAATTGTTCTTCTTCCTGAAAATTCTTCTATCGTGAACTTACGGAATATTATGGAGGTTTGATGGCGTGGATTTGTATACATGTAATCTCTTACATTGGTTATATGTCATATGATATGCAATGCGGTTTAGTAGATCAGTTAGGTGTCAATTAAAAAAAAAAACATTAGCATTCATATTAAAAAAAAAATTACTTGAAATTCATATAAAACAAACAATAAAACACAACAGGAAAATAAAGATTTGAGAGACCTGTGAGCAGGAGAGAGCAGAGTGCCGGAAACAGGAACTCGGAGAGAGCCGATGTTTCGTCAGATTCGGCGACCTGTCTGAATTTGTAACCAGAAGTGATGTTCTGATGCCACCATCTTGCTACATTGTAACGGAAGTGACGTTCTGTTGCCACCATCTTGCTACACCCCTCCACAGTAAGGATACAGTGAGAAGGCGGTGAGCGGACATCTTGTTACACCCACCGGAGTCTTGCATTTCACGCTTATTTATTTTTACCACTAAACGGAGCTTATATAGTGAAATACAGGATTTGGAAATCCATCTGACTGTTTTGATGTTGAATTATAAAACTCAGCGGCAAACCTGCTGATCTGACAGGTTTGCTAATCTGACAGAACACCGCTACTTTTACAATTCAACATCAAAACAGTCAGACTGATTTCCAAAAAAATAAGTGTGAAATGCCAGACACCGGTGGGTGTAACAAGACGTTCGCTTGCCGCCTTCTCACTGTATCCTTACTGTGGACGAGTGCGGGGGTGTAGCAAGATGGCCGCGACTGAACCTCACTTTCGTTTCAAAATCCGACAGGTCGCCTAATCTGATGAAACACTGGCGCGATGAGACAGACATGGAGCCGCCATCCGTCTTCAGAATGGGAAGACGGGGAGGTCTGTGAGGGGATTGGGGGGGGGGGGGGGGGGGTGGCTGGGGACAAGAAGCACAGCAGTTAGTCAGCCATTTTGTTGTAGACAAAGACCAGAGAGGAGAGGAGTTAGTGTGACTGTTGTTGCCAAAGAAAAGTTAAAGAAGCCAAAATGATGTCCCCAGAAGTGGGATATTAGCGGGGCTGTGAGTGTTCTGTGCTCTGCTACAACCGCCCAGTCATCATTATCAATAGAAGACAATGTTTATGAATACCTGCAGTGCAACTTTATATAAAATATACTGACTGTATACTATGGGGTGCATTTATTTTAAAAAAAAGCATAGCAATTCACACAGTTGGAAGTACATTAGTACTGTGCGAATGGGCAAATAAACTAACTTTATTAGGCTATTTTTGTTATGCTGGTCAAATATTTTTTTTTTTTATTAATAACGAAAAATACTGCATTTGATCACTAGATGGCGCTAAGTATCATAGGAATTTCCTAGTTGCCAAAGAATGTAGTTTCCCATCAAAATTATTATTTTATTCATCATTTATTTATTTATGTTGTGTTCTAATAGGGGAATGGCGCTGTTCAGACAATAGAAAAATCAGAAAAAACAACAAAACAAAACCCACCAAAAAATGAGAATGAGAAAATGTGGATGAAAAAATGTGAAAAATATTGGGGAAAAAAATGAACAATAAATGTGCAGTGTGCACCAAAGTCCACAACAAACTATGTGAGAGATTCTGGCTAAAATCCTGTAGGTTAATCCACTACGTATATTACATGGAATGTGAATGTGCAAGTCACTACCATTAGTGAAAAAAAATGCAAAATCATACATGATACAAGATGAATGAAAGTGACATAAAAAATTATATCAGCATTTGAAAATCCCACTCACGTGCCCAATAACATAAACAATACATAAAAAATACATGTAAATGGGCCAAATAAACATCTGTGATCCCTCTGACATAAATGGTAAAAAAAATGTTGATAGAAAATGTGTATGTTTTTAGGTGAATTAATCAAAAAATGAAATAATGAATATGTGCGATCAAACAAGATATAAATAAATTAATGTATGTGATACAAAAAAAATCGTCCAATGTAAATTGTCCAATGAAGGTATATCAAACAGATATGTAATCCCCAGCGAATTTTCATTAATAGTGTGTCC
>JBBHAA010002412.1:142500-215000 GCA_037953035.1 Aquarana catesbeiana
AAAAAAATAAAAAATTTTGAATTTTGATGAAAAAAAAAAAAAAAAAAACACAATAGGCAACACATTTTTATTGTAAAATATAACAGATGAAGTTATGGTGAGTAAATAGAAAAACAACAACATGTTGCGCTATAAAATTACGCAAGCCCGTGCAATGGCAACAAACTATGTACATTTTACTTTCCATAGGCGATTAAAAGCCTTTACAGGTTACCACTTACACAGAGAAGGTCTGATGCTTGAATTATTGGCCATGATCTGACGTTTGCGATAATACCTCACATGTGCAGGACGATCGCTGTTTGCGTGCGCGCGGGACAGATGCACATGTTTGCATTTGCATGCTAGCACGAAAGGACAGGGGCACTTTACTTTTTTTTTTAATTCTGAATTTTTTCAATTTTTTTTTTTATTCTGATTTTTTTTATTGATTTTTTTTTTTCTAAAATTTTTTTTTTTTTTTTTTTTATTGATTTTTTTTTTTTTACACTGTTGCTTTAAAGCGGAGTTCCACCCAAAAGTTGAACTTCCGCTTATTCATCTCCCCCCCCCCCGTGGCACAATTGGCACCTCTCAGGGGGGAGGGGGGCCAATGGGGACCGTTTTTGACAGGTGCCTTTCCCCACTTTCGGGACGTGGCGAAGTACGTCAGCAGCTCGGCCCCCCTCCTCCTCCTCCTCCTCCCTCCCATTCTGCTGTGCCAGTGAGAGAGCACAGCACGCTTACTTATGCGCAGTAGGGACCCGGCCAGGATGCCGAAAGGCTACACCGCCGGGTCCTCTTACCAGCAATGGCGGCACCTGACCAGCCGATGGGAACATCAGCTGCGGTGCCGACGTCGCTGGACAGGACAGGTAAGTGTCCTAATGTTAAAAGTCAGCAGCTGTAGTATGTGTAGCTGCTGACTTTTAATTTTTAAAGGGGCGGGTGGACATGTGACAGGTCCTCTTTATGGAGAGATCTGGGGGTCTATAAGACACTATAAGACACCAAATCCCTCCAAGATCGGCGTTTCTGAATGTTTTTGATTTTCAAATAAATGCAGCAGATGGTTTATGAGTAAAGCGGAAGTGATGTCATGTCATCGCTTTCGTCTACTATTACTAACAGCCAATGAAAGGCGATCGTGCCGGCTGGTCGCTCAGGTCTCCCGGTGGGACAGAAGAGCCGTGGAAGGCAGCGGGAATGGGGAGGAGTACCTTCCCGCTGCTTGTAATAGCATTCGAGTGGCTGGTGATCCGCTCAGATTGCCATTACAAGACAGCCGACCGCTGACTCTAATAAACGATCTTGGGGTGATGCCTGCAGCTGCATATCCTCCCGCGATAGCCACTGAAAATCCAGCGTTCCATAGTATAGTAAACAAATGGTTCCCCACCCCTCCCTTCCTTATCCACCTTTAATCGCCCGACCTTCACCGACCTCCTCACCCAAATCAGTACCCTAGAAACCCCCTTCCCCTATTTTTTGGCTCCCGGAAACATGTTGGCTACTTTATTGTCACTACTGGACTAAAATGATATCTGGACTACTGAATGGTAGTTTGGAGCTTCAAACTTAATGTTTTGTTACCACAAATGAAAAAAAAACATTGACGGTGGAGATCCTCTGAGGTGGAGAAGCTGCCACCTAGTAACTAGGTTACCTACCAGAACATCATTACAATACTACTAGGCTGCCTCTGTCAGGTCTGACGAGAAGACCACCTTAGGAAAGATGGAGCTGAACTCACAAAGTTGGCCAGTTGGTGCTGCTGTCCAGTAGTATTGTACGGATGATGGAATAGGTGACTAGGCAGGCGGATTCTACACCCCAGAGGATCTCCAAAGATCTATTGGTTTGTAGTGCAGAAGAGCAAGAAGAAGAATTGAGGCATCACACCCACCGTTCATCTCCTTCTTCAGGGCTTGCAATAGGAAACAAGGTATCAGGACTTGAACACTGGACCTTGAATAGAATTGTATCCACTTTGATTATACGTACAGATTTCACCAGCAGCCTCAATAAAAGTTGTATCTGGGCTATTGGAATGGTGGGTTAGATGCTTCAATTTCTCTTGCAGTTTCACGCTACAAAGCAAGGACACTGGTAGCAATTGGCTTCTTACACCACCAGCTTATCAGGTCAAGAGAGAAGTGACGAGGGATGTGAATAGAGGAGTGAAAAGAGATGTGACGTTAGAAGTGACAAGGGATGGGACATCGCTTCACCTGATAAGCTGGCGGTGTGCAGTGTCTTTTCGTTCTTCTATGCTCCCCTGCTTTCTGGATGAAGCTTTTGATTGCATGTGAGACACCTGACCTGCCCATCATCTGAACACCTTTATCGGGACTAGAAGATATGGTATGCTATGGTGACGATTGGGCTCCTTGTCAGGTCAGGTCAGGTGTCAGCAATAAGACAACCTTAGGAAGTGGAGGGACGGAGGCAATTGTTTAGTTGGTGCCACCTATTCCATCACCATCACAATAGTATTGGACAGCAACACCAACTGGACAACCTTGTGGGTTCATCTTTTCCTAAGATCATCTTTGTGAGGACAGGCACGCCAATGGCCAATTGAAGCAGCATACACGGGGAGAGGACAATGTAGCTGCTGATTGGGAGGTGATGTCGATACCGGCAGGTAACTCTGCAACAGAGCAAAGAGAAGAGAGCAGTATACAGCGCAGCATGAGGACAAACGTACTATACAAGATTCTGGGTTTACATTCAATTTAAATATCCTGGGTCCAGTCATCACTAAGCAATGCCCCGTCGCTATCCGCCATTACTGGTCAGTGTGGAGCCATGATAACTAATAGCAGCCAAATGGGTCAGATCCCAACTTCAGCTCAGATTTCGATTTTTGTTTTTTGATACAGTGGGGATTACGACTAACATTTCCTTATGATCCCACTGGGAAGGGTGGCCTTATCCTGGGGACATAGATCTTACTATGGAAACCCTGGGAGATTAGATTGGGGAGAGTTGGGTGCGATTCAAGGCCGTCAGGATCTGTAACACTTCCTTCTCCAGCTTCCGCTCTGGCACCCATTGTAGCCAACTCTCCAATGACTCAACTCCCCACCCCCCCCCGACATTGCAACCTTCCGACATCACCACCAAACATCGCAACCTAACATCACAACGGCCCGACATCACCACCCAACACTGCAACCTAACCTCCCGCCATCACCACCCAACATCGCAACCTACCTCCCGACATCACCACCCTACATCGCAACCTACCTCCCGACATCTCAACCTAACCTCCCGACATCACCACTCAGCTTCCTGACATCTCAACCTAACATCACAAACAGATACAAGACTAAAGAAGGAATTCAAATCTTTAACACTTTGCAAGAAAACAAGTGAAGTATAGAAGGATTAGTACTAGTCCAAGAGATTTCCCTTCACTTCCTGTCACATGACAATCCAGACAGGAAGTGAGGAAATCTCTGCAACAAAGACGCCAACAGTGAAATAAAATCCTAAAACTCCTCACGACACTTTACAGATCATACCGGACCAAGGATCCGATTGAATCCGGGGGACTGTGATTGGAGGGTATTGACCTAGAGCTAAAAAGAGCTAAAAAATAAAAAAAAATAAAAAGGAGGTTTGGCTGGGCGTAAGGAAACGGTTCCCGCAGCGGTCTGCAGCCCCGCCTCTCCTCAAGTAGAAAGTTAATTAACTAGTATAATGTATTAGAATGATTAATTGTTGTATAACTTTATACTGATGGAAAGCTAGATAGTTTATTCTTTATTAATTATGAAGAAGGGGCAGGATTAAGGCGAAGTTCCAGTTCCCCCCAATTCATTATTTTTTTTAAATACTCCGCTGTAATTGCGTCCACTTCAACTGCATTATTTGATAATGTCATTATTGTGTTTTTTTTTCAATTTTGTGTTTAAAAACTAACCTGATCTCGGAAGCAGGAAGTATCCATCTCTGCTGTGGGCATCTGAAGCCCTCGTCATCGTTTCCAGGATTCGGTGCAGCTGGCTACCCAGCATGCACCTCCCGATCTCGCACCTGCGCAGTAATTCCACTGCACGGCGCTGTTTAAGTATTAGGTGATTCCCATGGACTCCTGGAATAGATGACGCCGATATCCCAGGAGTCCACGCGAATCGCCTGACGAAATCGCCTAGGCGGCCGAAAATAATTACAAATAAGGTATATAAAAAAAATATATAAAATTAAATAAATATTGCCATTTATAACAGCATTCTGGATGGGCGTGACAATGATTGGACATCTAAAATATGGGTGGAACTCCGCTTTAAATTAAGCTGCTACTACTTCCTAACTCCTTTTCAGATCTCAAAACCAAAATGATTTTGTTTCTTTTACAGTTTTATATTTGTTTTGTGCGACTATTACTGTAGGATTACTTTGCGATTCCATCTTTAAGCCCCTTTCACGCGAACGTGCCGATCGGGTCCGCCCGTCAGTTTTTCAGGTGGACCCGAACAGACCACCCATTTTTTCTCTAGGGAGCGGCAGATGTCAGCAGACACCCGCCGGGCATTCGATCCGATAAAAACAGACAGATGGGCCCCATCTGTCCGATTCCATCCAACCGCCCCATAGAGGGGATCAACGGAGAGCAGGGTGGATAAAAATCAATGATTTTTGAAAAAAAAAATTTTGATTTAAAGCGAAGGGCCACCCTAAAGTAAAAAATAACATTAACATTCTCAAAAAAAAAAAAAAAAATTATTTTTACTTACCAGAAACCCTTGTTGCTAGGCAGTCTTCCTAATCTGCCTCTTCCTATTCCGCGGCGCTTCCTCCTCTTCGGTGAGCGGCCCCGTTGCCTTCTGGGACATGTGTGTGTGTCCCAGTAAACAACAGGGCCATTCGCAAAGCGCCGCGCGATAGGAAATGGGCAGTGAAGCCGCAAGGCTCCACTGCCGGTTTCCCTTAGTTAGGATGGCGGTGCCGGCACCCGATCAGATGGACGGATCGGCCTCGGGGGGCAGGCATCGCAGGCTCGCTGAACAGGTAAGTGTCCTTATTAAAAGTCAGCAGCTACAGGGTTTGTAGCTGCTGACTTTAAAAAATAAATAAATAAAATCGCGGCTGGAACACGCTTTAAATCAGATTTTTTTTTTTTTTTTATTTAAAATCAGATTTTTTTTTAATTTTTACCATATAAAATGCTTTTGGAGTAAAAATCTATCTAAATATAGTTTTCTATTTGAGATGCATGAATAATTTAGTTTATTCAGCATGAAATGGAGCTTAGTTATGTAGCATGAGGCTGTATATTCTACAATATTTACACTTTTGGTAAACTCATTCAATGAATCCAAGCTCTGCAAGCTGAGAGAACATGCACTGCATTGATGCATTCACACAATTTCACAGTAACCATTAGATAAAAAAAAAAGTTCAGGAATATTCCTTTATCCAATTGCTTTGCAAATCTATGTACACTACAAACTGTATGATTGAATTGGTTCCGATATTGCAGTTTTACTAACCTGACCGCTTATTATTCTAAATAGGAAACCTTCATTTTGTTTGCAAATATTAAAGATTCTAACTACCAACTATGAGTCCTTACATTTAAAGAGCACCTGTCATTTCAGATCCATCATGGCAGCACCCTTTAGCGGGCATCCACTCACCTGCTGCTGCCACGTCCCTCACCTGGTTGTGTCACTGCCGCATCACCAGCCATCCCATTAAAGTAAATGGGACTGACGGTGAGTTAAGAGCGGGTCAGAGGAGGAGCCAAGAGCGGGTCAGAGGAGGAGCCAAGAGCGGGTCAGAGGAGGAGCCAAGAGCGGGTCAGAGGAGGAGCCAAGAGCGGGTCAGAGGAGGAGCCAAGAGCGGGTCAGAGGAGGAGCCAAGAGCGGGTCAGAGGAGGAGCCAAGAGCGGGTCAGAGGAGGAGCCAAGAGCGGGTCAGAGGAGGAGCCAAGAGCGGGTCAGAGGAGGAGCCAAGAGCGGGTCAGAGGAGGAGCCAAGAGCGGGTCAGAGGAGGAGCCAAGAGCGGGTCAGAGGAGGAGCCAAGAGCGGGTCAGAGGAGGAGCCAAGAGCGGGTCAGAGGAGGAGCCAAGAGCGGGTCAGAGGAGGAGCCAAGAGCGGGTCAGAGGAAGAGCCAAGAGCGGGTCAGAGGAAGAGCCAACAGCGGGTCAGAGGAAGAGCCAAGAGCGGGTCAGAGGAAGAGCCAACAGCGGGTCAGAGGAAGAGCCAACAACGGGTCAGAGGAAGAGCCAACAACGGGTCAGAGGAAGAGCCAACAGCAGGTCAGAGGAAGAGCCAACAGCGGGTCAAAGGAGTAGACAACAGCGGGTCAGAGGAGGAGCCAACAGCGGGTCAAAGGAGGAGACAACAGCGGGTCACAGGAGGAGGAGCCAAGAGCGGGTCAGAGGAGGAGCCAAGAGCGGGTCAGAGGAGGAGCCAAGAGCGGGTCAGAGGAGGAGCCAAGAGCGGGTCAGAGGAAGAGCCAACAGCGGGTCAGAGGAAGAGCCAACAGCGGGTCAGAGGAAGAGCCAAGAGCGGGTCAGAGGAAGAGCCAACAGCGGGTCAGAGGAAGAGCCAACAACGGGTCAGAGGAAGAGCCAACAACGGGTCAGAGGAAGAGCCAACAGCAGGTCAGAGGAAGAGCCAACAGCGGGTCAAAGGAGTAGACAACAGCGGGTCAGAGGAGGAGCCAACAGCGGGTCAAAGGAGGAGACAACAGCGGGTCACAGGAGGAGCCAACAGCGGGTCAGAGGAGGAGCCAACAGCGGGACAGAGGAGGAGCCAACAGCGGGACAGAGGAGGAGCCAACAGCGGGACAGAGATGACAGTTGCTCTTTAAAAATTCTGATTTAAAATAGACTTGATTTAAATCAAATCCACCCTGGTGGACAGATCCCCCCCATTGATCAGGCGGATCTGTAAAGGGCCTTATCTTTAAATTTTTTTACTACTAACCTCCGCTCCCCAAACAAGACAGCTGCAGATCGCTGTGTGACCACGCCCCTTCCTTTATTAAAAACAACGCAGATCCTTCCAGCAAGGGAGGGGAAAGTGAGAGATCATTTATTGGTTGGCAGATGAAAAGTGTGCAGAGAAATGACGCTGAAGGCACAGAAGTATAAAAAAAAAAAAATATGGAAATAAAGGCAGATTGTATAAAATGTTTATTAGCCTCGTATGGTACAGCCGCTCAAAAGATCAAAATCACAGTTAGCATGTCACCGAGAACCATTTCCCCCAGAAAGAAAAAAAAAAAAAAAAAGTAACAATTAAGAAAAAAATATATATATATAAGATTTATAATGAGAGAAACAAGTCCAAGAAGCAAGCAAGGCCAATATCCAATGATAAAAAAAGATCCCCCATATTGCCCCATTTAAATGCAATAAATAAAACTTTATTCATACAAGAACATCATTACAGGGCACGGTTTATTTTTTTTCTTAACAAAAAAAAAAAAAAAAAAAAAGAAGGGAATATGAAGCACTGTACATTCTTTATACAAGATTCTACATTCTGTCCATCACTGAACCAAATTAAAAAAAATTAAAGAAAAATAAATGCACAGCGGGAAGCAATAACTTTATGAATAAAATGACAGGATTTATAAAAAAAAAAAAAAAAAAAGAGCGATCGTTCCAGCAATGTAGGGAATGGCCTTTTCTAGTGTCCAGTTTTATTCTGTTTACTGATGAGAAGTCCAATCCACATTATACATCCCACATGAAGCTCTATAGACCTACAGACTGACATCATTCAGGGCTGTCTGTTCTTGTGGGTTTAAAAAAAAAAAAAAAAATTAAATACAATAAAATTTTAAAAAACGTGCAGCAGTTTTTGCCGACGTAACACACCATAATGCACTGTAGAGCTCTGCCATGTCTCGCATTGCACAGACTGCAAAATGTGTTAGAGCTGTGCCCACTTTGAGGTGCAGCTGAAAGTGAATGGCACCATAGAGTGCATGGTTTGAGCAAAACTGCTAAAAAAAAAAAAAAAAAAAAGAAACAAAATACATACATTTTTAAAGGTGTTTTTTTTTTTTGTTTGTTTGGTTTTTTGTTTGTTTTTTTTAGATAAAACGTTGGGCAGATTTGTTGTGTGTATTTTATGCATTTTTTTTTCTTAACATGCTGAGAACATTTTTTACTGCTTTTGACATTTAAATTTGACATAAAATAGAGCTACAAATATGAAAAGTAGCAAAAACATTCTCAGAATGCCAAAAAATAAATAAATCTGTTTATTCTTTTTCTAATTATTTTTAGGGTTGAAATGAAATGTTGAAAGGAGCAAGTAATTTTAATAACATGTTAACAAAAAAATAAAAAAATTGCAGTACAGTGAGGGGAAAAAAAAAAAAAAGTGTTTGACCCCCTGCTGATTTTGTACGTTTGCCCCAATGACGAAGAAACGATCAGTCTATAATTTTAATGGTCGGTTTATTTTAACAGTGAGAGACAGAACAACAAAAATATCCAGAAAAACGCATTTCAAAAAAGTTATAAATTGATTTGCATTTTAATGAGTGAAATAAGTATTTGACCCCTTCGCAAAACATGACTTAGTAGTTGGTGGCAAAACCCTTGTTGGCAATCACAGAGGTCGGACGTTTCTTGTAGTTGGCCACCAGGTTTGCACACACCTCAGGAGGGATTTTGTCCTCTTTGCAGATCATCTCCAAATCATTACGTTTTCGAGGCTGACGTTTGGTAACTCGAACCTTCAGCTCCCTCTATACATTTTCTATAGGATTAAGGTCTGCAGACTGGCTAGGCCACTCCAGGACCTTAATGTGCTTCTTCTTGAGCCACTCCTATGTGTTGCCTTGGCCGTGTGTTTTGGGTCATTGTCATGCTGGAATACCCATCCACGACCCATTTTCAATACCCTGGCTGAGGGAAGGAGGTTCTGACCCAAGATTTGAAGGTACATGGCCCCGTTCATTGTTCCTTTGATACGGTGAGGTTGTCCTGTCCCCTTAGCAGAAGAACACCCCCAAAGCATAATGTTTCAACCTCCGTGTTTGATGGTGGGGACGGTGTTCTTGGGGTCATAGGCAACATTCCTTCTCCTCCAGACACGGCAAGTTGAGTTGATGCCAAAGAGCTCAATTTTGGTCTCCTCTGACCACAACTCTTTCCCCCAGTTCTCCTCTGAATCATTCAGATGTCCATTAGCAAACTTCAGACGGTCCTGTACATGTTCTTTCCTGAGCAGGGGGACCTTGTGGGGGCTGCAGGATTTCAGTCCTTCACGGCGTAGTGGGTCACCAAATGTTTTCTTGGTGACTATGGTCCCAGCTGCCTTGAGATCATTGACAAGATTCTCCCGTGTAGTTCTGGGCTGATTCCTCACCGTTCTCATGATCATTGAAACTCCACGAGGTGAGATCTTCCATGGAGCCCCAGACCGAGAGAGATTAACAGTTTTGTGTTTCTTCCATTTGCGAATAAATCGCACCAACTGTTGTCACCCTCTCACCAAGCTGCATGGCGATTGGTCTTGTAGCCCATTTCAGCCTTGTGTAGGTCTACAATCTTCTCCCCGACATCCTTGGACAGCTCTTTGGTCTTGGCCATGGTGGAGAGATTGGAATCTAATTGCTTCTATGGACAGGTGTCTTTTATACAGGTAACAAGCTGAGATTAGGAGCACTACCTTTAAGAGAGTGCTCCTAATCTCAGCTCGTTACCTGTATAGAAGACACCTGGGAGGCAGAAATCTTGCTGACTGATAGGGGATCAAATACTTATTTCACCAATTAAAATGAAAATCAATTTATAACTTTTTTGAAATGCGTTTTCCTGGATATTTTTGTTGTTATTCTGTCTCTCACTGTTGAAATAAACTGACCATTAAAATTATATACGGATCGGTTCTTTGTCAGTGGGGCAAACGTACAAAATCAGCAGGGGATCAAACACTTTCCCCCCCCCCCCCCTCACTGTATACATTGTCCTTCCGCACATTAAATTTCACATGAACTGTAAATTCAGTCAAACTTTTGTAGCATCCGGCAGCATTAAACTTCCTTCCATTGCTTTTCATACAGAGGCGTAGATGCGTTGTTGCTGTACCGTGTTGCGTTTTTGATAATCTGGACCCCCCCCCCCCCCAACCTGGCAAACTGAAGTCTTAAACTTAACAGAGCTACAAACTGTCCTGTAAACACATAAAACTGGACACGATACGAGTTTATGGTAATTTTAGTGAAGAGGGGAAATAAAAGTCGCATGCTGGGAGACTCTCTCTGTTCCGGATCTCACATGCGACTACTTTGCATGGAAAGGTGTATAAAGAAACATGAAGAAGTCATTAAAATAAAATGCAAATGTCGTGTGCCGCTCTCAAGTCGTCATCTGAAAAGCAGCGATTAGGAAGAACGGGGAATTGCTGGATTTAAACAAGCATCTCCCCCCGTTCTGCCTTGTGACAGGACACCAATCACAGCTCCCTGTAATCGGGAGCGGTCATCAGTGCCGTGTCACACATAGCCACGCCCCCCCCACAGTTAGAATCACTCCCTAGGACACACTTAACCCCTTCACTGCCCCCTAGTGGTTAACCCCTTCACTGCAAGTCACATTTACACAGTAATCAATGCATTTTTAATCGCACTGATCGCTGTATAAATGTGAATGGTCACAAAATCGCGCCAAAAGTGTCCGATCTGTCCACCATAATGTCGCAGTCACGATAAAAAAAAAAAAAACAAAAAAAAAAAAAAAACACTGATCGCCGCCATTACTAGTAAAAAAAAAAAAATTATTAATAAAAATGCCATAAAACTATCCCCTATTTTGTAGACGCTATACATTTTGCGCAAACCAATCAATAAACGCTTATTGCGTTTTTTTTTTTTAACCAAAAATATGTAGAAGAATATGTATCGGCCTAAACTGAGGAAAAAAAATGTTTTTTTATATATTTTTTGGGGATATTTATTATAGCAAAAAGTAAAAAATAATGCTTTTTTTTTTTTTTTTTTTTTCAACATTGTTGCTATTTTTTTTGTTTATAGCGCAAAAAATAAAAACCGCAGAGGTGATCAAATACCACCAAAAGAAAGCTCTATTTGTGTGGAAAAAAGGACGTCAATTTTGTTTGGGAGCCACGTCACACGACCGCGCAATGGTCAGTTAAAGCGATGCAGTGCCGAATCGCAAAAAGTGCTCTGGTCTTTGGGCAGCCAAATGGTTTGGGGCTTAAGTGGTTAAGATGGCTTGACGGTAACAGCCCTTTGTACGGGACAGCCCATGTTTTTGGTAAATGGCAGCAACCCAGTAGATACGTGCACTGCCGAAAAATTTGTTCATTTTCGTTTCAATCGTTTTTCTTTTTTTTAATTTATTTTGTTGTTTTCGGGTCATTCGTTGTGATCGCAATTCGTAAAAAAAAAAAAAAAAAAAAAATCGGAAATTCGAAAACCTGAAAATTCGAAAATCTGTAATAACTAATAATAGCTCAACTATCACAGGTATTGGAATTTCCTTTCAAATTTGGCTGTTAGTGAACATAACGAATACGAATTTATCCAAAGTTACGAACTATCCAAAATGATGAATGCTGCATCTAAATGAATGGAACGCAACAAATTAATAATAATAAATTATAATAATAATAACATATTATAATTTAATATTAATTTGTTCCGTTCCATTCGTTTAGATGTGGCATTCGTTATTTCGGATAATTCGTAACTTCGAATAAATTCGTATTTGTTACGTTCACTAACAGCCAAATTTGAAAGGAAGTTCCAATACCTATAATAGTTAACTAACTAATAACTTAACAACTATAAGTATTGGAACTTACGTTCACTAAAAGCCAAATTTGAAAGGAACGAATACGAATTTATCCGAAATAACGAATGCCGCATCTAAATGAATGGAACGGAACAAATTAATAATAACGTTATTATTATAGTAATTTATTATTATTAATTCGTTACGCTCCATTCGTTTAGATGCGGCATTCGTTATTTCAGATAATTCGTAACTTTGGATAAATTCATGTTCAATATGTTCACTAACAGCAAAATTTGAAAGGAAATTCCAGTACCTTTAATTTAATAGCTAATAATAGTTACGATATTATTAGTTATTTCGGGTTTTCAAATTTCCGATTTTTTTCGAATTTCCGCTTTTTACAAATTTCCAATTTTACGAATTTCCGATTTTTTTTTTCGCATTTTTGAATTTTCAATTTTTTTCAGATTTACAAATTTTTTCGAATCTACAAATTTTCAAATTTGTAGATTCGAAGAAAAAAAAATTTCAAAGTTACAAATATTCCCGAAAAGTTTGTTAAACTGGTTTTCGTTAATTTGGATATTTCCAAATAAACAAATTTGGTCGAAATTCGCAAAAAAAAGAAATTCGGAAAGAAACGAATTGCACATGTCTACAACCCAGTTTCATACCCATCAGGGCCTCTGGGGGCGCCTTGCTGCAGAAGCTCTGCAAGAGGAGTCTCACTCCTTAACGCTACATTTCCTGAAATATAAAACAAAAAAGGGCGAGTGGGAGAGAAAGACGCTACTCTACTGACCCGTAGAAGGTCACGTGTCCCGAAAACCGAAACACGAGTTCTGGGTGACCTGTTGTGGTCAGTAGCATCCAATGTACAGGAAAGCTATGGCTTCTCACATTAACATGGCAGTGCGCTTTTCACAGCTAGTTAATCGCGGTCCCTGCATGCGGTCGCAGCAACCGCACTCCTTATTCTTCCAACTGAATGTAACCAAAGATTGGTTTGGCGGTGACTGCAAAAAAAAAAAATGGCGCCTGTGCGTTCTTGTCCACTTTACTGTTCTACTTTTAGGCTCTCTGGAGACTTTGATAACAGTGTGAAACGCGTCAGTGGTTTTATCTTTGCTGCATGGATTTATTATAAGAATAAAGAAATCGTTTTCCTTGCAGTGCGACCATCCGGACCTTTTTGTTCAATTTTTGTCTCTGGAGACTTTGTGGCGATTATTTAGAGAATGGCGGAGTACCGGGGGAGTGGCTAAAGTTAAAAGGGGAAGATCTAATTCAAATTTCCATCTTTATTTTACTTTCTGCCTTTGCACAGAGGGGGAAAAAAAAAAGGCCAACAACTTTTTAAAGTCTAGGAGCAATGGACTTTCTTAGTACCCCAAGGACAACAAGTCCTTTTGATTACATTAATGATGAACTTTTTGAAGTGTCCCCCGTTCCCCCCCCTATTACCGCCACCTCCACATCCTGCTGAGCAACACCACAACCCATCCAGGAGACCGGAAACCTCCAACCGCATCACTTTTTGCAGGTTGGGTTCTCCGACATGCCAAGGACTGGCCGCACACGTAAGCTAAAACCCCTGTGTCTGCACTTGCACCAGCAATGGGAATATTATTATTAATTCTGGTGGCTCTACAATGCTTTTCTCTTAAAGAGCAAGATTTGACACATGGAGGTCTCGGTGGAGTCATTCTTTGCCTGTCTATAGAAGTTACATTTTTTTTCAGAGGGGAAAATGCCGAAATTCTTTTAAAAATTACAGTGTCACCTTTCCCTTTTTACTCTATAGCCAACTAAAATTTGAAGGAGTTGGAATCCCAGCAGGCCTTATATGTACAGGTGTCCCTATAGGCGTGTGCATAGGGTGCGCCGGATGTGCCTGGGCACAACCTAATCACCCCGTTCACGTTAGCATTATCGCTCTGTGTGCAGGTAAGGAGATGGGAAAGATCTCCCACTGAGTGGCTCTGCTTATAAGAGTGTGGAAGATTTCTCCTTCACTCTGAATCTGCAGGCAAGGAGATATTGTGCCGGCGGGGCAGAGTGTCACGAGAGAGAGACAGAGCGAGAGCGAGAGACAGAGCGAGAGCGAGAGCCAGAGCCAGAGCCAGAGCGAGAGCCAGAGCGAGAGCGAGAGACAGAGCGAGAGCGAGAGACAGAGCGAGAGCGAGAGACAGAGCGAGAGACAGAGCGAGAGCGAGAGACAGAGCGAGAGACAGAGACAGAGCGAGAGACAGAGACAGAGCGAGAGACAGAGACAGAGCGAGAGACAGAGACAGAGCGAGAGACAGAGCGAGAGCGAGAGACAGAGCGAGAGCGAGAGCCAGAGCGAGAGCGAGAGACAGAGCGAGAGCGAGAGACAGAGCGAGAGAGACAGAGCGAGAGAGACAGAGCGAGAGAGAGAGTGCGAGAGAGAGAGTGCGAGAGAGAGAGACAGAGCGAGAGAGCGAGAGAGAGAGAGCAAGAGCGACAGCGAAAGAGCGAGAGAGAGAGAGACAGAGCGAGAGCGAGAGCGAGAGCGAGAGCGAGAGCGAGAGCGAGAGACAGAGCGAGAGAGAGAGCGAGAGCGAGAGACAGAGCGAGAGAGAGAGACAGAGCGAGAGAGAGAGACAGAGCGAGAGAGAGAGACAGAGCGAGAGAGAGAGACAGAGCGAGAGAGAGAGACAGAGCGAGAGAGAGAGACAGAGCGCGAGAGAGCGCGAGAGAGAATTTATATTACATACAGCAGGGAAAATAATGATTTGATCCCCTGCAGATTTTGTAAGTTTGCCCACTTACAAAGAAATGAACGGTCTATAATTTTTATCATAGGTGTATTTTAAATGATAGAGACAAAATATCAACCAAAAATCCAGAAGTAAAAAAAAAAAAAAAAAAAACACATGATACAAATGTTATAAATGGAGTTGCAGTTCATTGAGTAAAATATGTATTTGATCCCCAAACAAAACATGACTTAGTAGCTGGTGGAGAAACCCTTGATGGCAAGCACAGAGGTCAGACATTTCTTGTAGTTGGTGACCAGGTTTCCACACATCTCAGGAGGGATTTTGGTCCACTCTTCTTTACAGATCTTCTCTGAATCCTTAAGGTTTCTTGGCTGTTGCTTAGCAACTCGAAGTTTCAGCTCCCTCCATAAATTTTCTATAGGATTAAGGTCTGGAGACTGGCTAGGCCACTTCATGATCTCAATGTGCTTCTTCTTGAGCCACTCCTTTGTTGACGATATGTTTTGGGTCATTGTCACGCTGGAAGACCCATCCACGACCGATCTTCAATGTTCTGGCTGAGGGAAGAAGGTTCTCATCCAAGATTTTACGATACATGGTCTCGTCCATTGGCCCCTCAACGTGGCAAAGTTGGCCTGCAACTTTAGCAGAGAAACAGCCCCAAAGGGGCCGATTGTAGGGATGGTGTTCTTAGGGTCATAGTCAGCATTTTTATTCCTCCGAACGCGGCAAGTCGAGTTAATGCCAAAAAGCTCAATTTTGGTCTCATCTGACCACAGCACTTTCTCTCAATTCTGCTCAGAATCATTTAGATGTTCATTGGCAAACGTCAAATGGGCCTGTACATGTTCCTTCTTGAGAGGGGGGGACCTTGCGGGAACTGCAGGATTTTAATCCATGGTGGTGTATTGTGTTACCAATGACTGGTGACTGTGGTCCCAACTGCCTTGAGATCATTCACAAGCTCCTCCTGTGTAGTTCTAGGCTGATCCCTCACTTTTGATCATCCTCACCCCATGTATGGAGCCCCGGACTGAGGGCGATTGATGGTTGTTTTGCATTTCTTCCATTTGCGAATAATCGCTCCAACAGTTGTCTCCTTCTCACCAAGCTTCTTGCTGATGGTCCTGTAGCCCATTCCAGACTTGTGCAGGTCTACAATCTTCTCCCTGATGTCCTTTGAGAGCTCTTTGGTCTTGCCCATGATGGTGAGGTTTGAATGGAAGAAAGAGATTCTGTGGACAGGTGTCTTTTATACACATAACGAGTTGTCATTAGGAGCACCTTCTTACATTGACAGGACTAATTTGTGTACCACATGAGCACCTACTGTAGCCAGTCTATGGGAGCCAGAATTATTGTTGGTTAGTTGGGGATCAAATACTTATTTTACTCATTGAACTGCAACTCAATTTATAATATTTGTATTATGTGTTTTTTTTACGGGTTTTTGGTTGATATTCTGTCTCTATCATTTAAAATACACCTATGATAGAAAATATAGACCCTGCATTTCTTTGTAAGTGGGCAAACTTACACAATCTGCAGGCAATCATATAATTATTTTTCCCACTGTGTGTGTGTCATATATATATATATATATATATATATATATATATATATATATATATATATATATATATATATATATATATATATATATATATATATATATATGGCTGCGCACACCTATGGTTTGTATGGTAAAATTTTAGACTTGTCACATTCCATCCCAGGGACCACAAGAGCAAATCAAGAGGGTGAAATATCCCCCAGTGGGTGTGGCTTCAGATATTTAATGTACAGAATGCCTTCTTCATGTGACTGGCTCACTGCCTTTCCCAGATGTCTGTACAGAATTTGGCGACAAAAATCTCATCTTTGTTGATCTACAAATGCAGAGGGATTAGAGAGAGGTTCTCTTTATACACTTCATCGTGCGATTCTACCTGGAAACCCCATTGCGGTCAGCATTTTGAGGAAGTTGCCACAATATCCTGTTTTATGATCTCCGGGTAGAAGCTGAAACAGAATTTGCCATGATGGCCTGAAAAGGAACGCTTTTCTGTCTTCTGAAAAACACATTGCAGAAAGTGAAGCCCATTTTTGTGAAGTTTATACAAAACAAAAAGGCCAGAGAAAATAAATGTAACTCCACTTCTTGGTCTCAATATAGCAATAACTAATCCGAGCAGACAATAGGAGAGAACACAGTAACAGTCCCTACATAGCCCCATGCATACAGAGAGCACATACACCTGGAGGGATAGCAGGTAAGGAAGTTTAAGTGTACTTGTCACAATATTAATCTCCCTAAAGTGCCTTCAATTTAAGCTCAGACCATATCAGCCTCCTAAATTAACCCTCTCCAAAGCCAGGAAATCTGGAGTGCAAACTCAACTTCTGCCAAGAAATTCATGGGCAGGCCTAATGCATCCTGCAATTTCCTATTGGCTCTTCAACAAAAAGAGGTCTCCTTGGTGATCAGATGTTGTGAAAAGTGATATGGAGGCAGCTGAGGGCATCTGCTGAATAAGAAGGCCAGTTAGAGACATTTTGCATGGTGACAGGTGAGTTCTAAAGGGATTCTCTGCCCTTGCTACAGATTTAACTCTAAGGGTAACCATGGCAAAGCGGTAAATCTGGTCCACACCAAATGCCAATGCTGTAGGTGAAGTGGAGAAGGGTTTGATCTTCCACTAGATCTTCGCTGTTGTCTGGGACCCCAGCAGGAAGATTTCTTCCCACTCCTGAAGTCCCCATAAAAAGGTCAACCTTGGCTCTTCAATTGACTTACTGTCAAGGCAACCACTTGTAGATTCTTCAAAAAAACCCAATGAGAACCTGCAAACCAGGAGCACATGAAGTGAAGCTCTAAGCCAAGTCAGGTTGAAGAGATTAGATGCTCCTGCTGGGGTTCAAGATGTGGCAGAGCAATCAACTGCCCCTTCATGCCCATTATGAAGAAAATCTTACTGGGTGGATTACTCTTTAAATGAAAAGTTGTCTCTTGAGTGGTTGCAAGCCACCTCTACAGATTCAGTATATCTGTCAGCAACCATTTCTACTGGGAAGTTGACTGGAACTCTTGAAACATCTGTTTCTGCTTGCAACTAATGAAGCCATGTGGAAAGCCAGATGAGACTTTTCTGCCAATGAAAGAGCTCCCCTTCCTTAGAGGCCACTGAACAGAGTAATGAAGGGCAAACCCAATAGCAAGTCCAATATTGGCCACCTTTTAACCATGGCAGCCTAGAGAGAGTGGCTATATTAACAGTACCTAAAAGTTCTTTCCTTGCAGAAAAGTGTCATTGACAAGTTCACAGTTGAAACCATTTCTCAAGGAGCAACTCTCACCAGTCCTAAAAAGAATCCCTTTAACACTTCCCCTTGCGGTTATGACTTGCGCCAAAAAAAAGAGAGTCTCACACACATTTAAGTAAAAACTAGTATAAAACATAAAATGGTTATAGAACTTCTCTGTATGTTCAATAATTACACTTTGGCAATTTGTGCTCCAAAAATTCCTCTGTAAACGACAAAGCCGAAAAAAAAAAAAGAAAAAAAAAAAAAGCACTAAGAGGAGAAAAGCCATTCGCTGAGCCTTGGCATGCTGAGCTCACCAACTACTGCTCTGCAATAGGTTAGGCATTCCTCGAATGACACATCGGGGTTCACAGAGGGAATAAGATCTAGAAAATCATTTTTTTTGTTCCAGAGAGTACAAAAGTAAACAAAGATTTCCAAGAAAATCAGCGACTCGAAGGAGAGGGAAAGAAAAGATGAAAGTTCTTCTAAGCAGCAGCTGCCATGTCTGTGCAAGCGTGTCCTCACACAGTGGATATCATGGTCCCATTGCCGCTGTGAAACAAAAAAAAAAGAATAGAAAGAGTACTGCTGAGGTGATCATCATTAGAGGAGCACATCACAACGTCACGACACGGATGGCCAACACAAGCTGCAGTATCTCTTACTCACAGACACGGGTACCTGGGTTTGGGTGAGGCCAACAGGAAAGGGTAAAACGTGAACTTTGTTTCATCAAAATATGTTCTCAGAGAAAGCACCAACTCTTTCTACTTACACATAAAGGGGGTAGTAGTTTTCCACTCTACATCCAGAGGAGATCCAACAGATTGGCTAGGTTGGCTAGGCTAAAGCAGAATATTTAATAACACATCCCTAGCTGATGGACCTCTTGTGGACGTAGAGTAGCAAGTTACTAAACATTCTTTTAGTCTAGCCAACCTCGGAGAAGGTTCCAGAGAAGGTTCCAGATGTTACCTAGCTGAGGGACCTCCGGTGGAACATTCTCCAAAGTTGGTTAGGCTTAAACTGTTTAGTAGTTTGCTACTCTACCTCAACAGATGTTCAACAGCAAGTTAACATCTGGGACCTTCCCTAAAGTCGTTGATGCCAAGACAAATTATTGGTTCTCTTCTGGAAATTGAGTAACAAATTATTAAATAATCTCGCTTTGCATCAACGACTTCAGAGAAGGTCACAGTTGCTAAACGTTTTGTTTCCGCCTAGTCAACCCTGGAGAAGGTCCCAGCTGTTACCTAGCTGTTGGACCTCCAGTGGAGGTTGAGCAGCAAAAACATTCTGTTTTATTATGGCCAACTTCAAAGTCCCAGACTTCACCTTGCCGTTTAGTAATTTGCTACAAACTCGAGAATAGAACCAACAGCTAAGTAAAATCTGGGACCTTTTCCAAAGTTGGCTAGGCTAAAACAGAATGTTCTCCTGAAACTCCTGAAGGGTACCTACTGACTAACCCACTAGCTAAGTAGAAAAGCACATTTGGTAACTTCCTACTCTACTTCCACAGGAGGTCCAATGGCTAGGTAACATCTGGGACCTTCCATGTAGTCGTTCATGCCAAGACAAATTATTGGTTCGCTTCTGGAGTTTGAGTAATAAATTACTGACCCCAGATGTTACCTTGCTGTTGGACCTCCAGTGGAAGTTGAGTAGCAAACTGCTAAACATATAATTTGGGTATGGCCAATGTCAAAGTCCCAGATTTCACCAGCTGTAATTTGCTTCCCTAAAGTCAGTGATGCCAAGACAAATTGTTTAGTAATTTACTACTTAAACGCCACAAGAGAACCTGCAGCTAGGTGAAGTCTGGGTCTGTCTCTGATAAATTAGGATGTTTAGCAACTTAGTATTCAACCTTCATAGAAGGTCCAACAGCTGTGCAAAATCTGAGACCTTCTCTGAAGCCACCTCCAGTAACACAATTCTCTTAAAATAACTACACTGTGCATCATGACACCAAACATAATGAAAAAGAGATTTTGGGTTTGCATATCAAATTTATCAACAAATTTATAAAGGCTTTCCAATGATTTTTAGGAGGAGCCAAATGGTGCCGTTGTCCTGGTGCTCAAAACACTTCTCCAACACAAAACACAAGAAGCTGGCATTCAGGACAAGCCGAAACCGGATCCTCAATCAAAATGACTAAATGCTTATTAGAGTAGACCCAAACTTTCATCCAATTCAAACCACTTGCTGATAAGGTTGTTCATAATGGACTTAGATTAGGGAGATGAAAAAAATAACACTAAGTATAAGAAACCGAATCCAGCATCAAGTTCCTACCAGTGTTAATAAGGGATACTGCAGGTGACGTGCAATACGGAGAGTGAGAATGCTGAAAACCACTATGGAGAGAACAATGAAATCACAAATACACCAATAAAGATGCATCATTTTTACCATAGCACAGTGAGAATACAACACATGCATTGAATGGAATATTAAATCACCATGATACAAAACAATAGTAAAAAACAAACCACATATTAGATTACCTGTTGGCGGGGCGTGCTGCTCCGTAGTCATCTAAGCCCTAACGAGGAACAGGAAAAGAGAAGGAAATGCACAGGCGTTAAAATCATAAACCAGAAAACTTTTTGAAAGACAAAAAAGACTTTGCTGAGCTGAGGCATTTCTAACAGAAGCAGGAGGTCAAGGAAATTATTCTTAAAGGGTCACTGTCCACCCAAAATGGAATTGCGCAGCTTCTGGGGAGTTCAAAGCACCCAATGGCTTGCTGGACTCGGGGCTCGAGGAAAGGTTCTCTCATCAATGCCTAAAGCTCAGATCACGTGAGCATGGCTCTACCTGCCCCTACTTCTCCGCCGCTGGTCTGCAGACCTCCAGGCATTTACAACCAAGACTGGGCAAAGGGGCTAAGCCATCTCTGCTTATCAATTATTCTTACATTTTCTGGGGAATTTCAACAACACCCAAAGCTCTCCATTTGTCCAAATCCCTCCCATGGGTACCACAGAAGATTCCTCATTGGCCACCATCTGTAGAAAATGCATGGAACTATTATAGAAGAGTTAGGATTCTTGGAGGTCAATAACCCCATTGAGGTCTTCATGTTGTGTCATCAGGACATCCACCCTCCGATGGTAAATCTTATCTTATTATGTCCACTAGGAAGAACACATAAGCATTTTCTCTTGTGCCACCAAAACAAGGTGACAATAGAGGCTGAAGGAGGACCAGGGGTATCTTACGTACGTCACAATTGCAACCTGGCCCCCTGTACACCTGGATGGGGGGGGCATATACAGTGAATATAAAAAGTCTACACACCCCTGTTTAACTGTCAGGTTTCTGAGATGTAAAAAAAATAAACGAGACAAAGATCAATCATTTCAGAACTTTTTCCACCTTTAATTTGACCTATAAGCTGTACAACTCTATTGTAAAACAAACTGAAATCTTTTTGGGGGGGGGCGTAAAAATAAAGGATAGAAATAAAGTAGTTGTATAAGTGTGCACACCCTCTTATAACTGGGGATGTAGCTGTGTTCAGAATTAAGCCATCACATTCAAACTCATGTTAAATAGGAGTCAGTACACACCTGCAATCGTGTAAAGTGTCTCTGATAAACCCCAAATTAAGTTCAACTGTTCTAGTAGATCTTTCCTGACATTTTCTTAGTCGCATCCTACAGCAAAAGCCATGGTCCGCAGGGAGATTCCAAAGCATCAGAGGGATCTCATTGTTAAAAGGTATCAGTCAGGAGAAGGGTACAAAAGAATTTCCAAGGCATTAGATATACCATGGAACACAGTGAAGACAGTCATCATCAAGTGGAGAAAATATGGCACAACAGTGACATTACCAAGAACTAGACATCCCTTCAAAATTGATGAAAAGACGAGAAGAAAACTGGTCAGGGAGGCTGCCAAGAGGCCTACAGCAACATTAAAGGAGCTGCAGGAATATCTAGCAAGTACTGGCTGTGTGGTACATGTGACAACAATCTCCCGTATTCTTCATATGTCTGGGATATGGGATAGAGCGGCAAGTCTGAAGCCTTTTCTTACCAAGAAAAACACCCAAACCCGGCTGAATTTTGCAAAAACACATCTGAATTCTCCCAAAAGCATGCGGGAAAATGTGTTATGGTCTGATGAAACCAAGGTTGAACTTTTTGGCCATATTTCCAAAAGATATGTTTGGTGCAAAAACAACACTGCACATCACCAAAAGAACACCATACCCACTGTGAAGCATGGTGGTGGCAGCATTATGCTTTGGGGCAGTTTTTCTTCAGCTGGAACAGGGGCCTTAGTCAAGGTAGAGGGAATTATGAACAGTTCCAAATACCAGTCAATTTTGGCACAAAACCTTCAGGCTTCTGCTAGAAATCTGAAGATAAAGAGCAACTTCATCTTTCAGCTTGACAACGACCCAAAGCATACATCCAAATCGACAAAGGAATGGCTTCACCAGAAGAAGATTAACGTTTTGGAATGGCCCAACCAGAGTCCAGAACTGAATCCCATTGAAAATCTGTGGGGTGATCTGAAGAGGGCTGTGCACTGGAGATGCCCTTGCAATCTGACAGATTTGGAGTGTTTTTGCAAAGAAGAGTGGGCAAACATTGCCAAGTCAAGATGTGCCATGCTGATAGACTCATACCCAAAAGGACTGAGCGCTGTAATAAAATCAAAAGGTGCTTCAACAAAAGTATTAGTTTAAGGGTGTGCACACTTATGCAACCATATTTTCGTTTTTTAACTTCCCTCCGCCTAAAAGATTTCAGTTTGTTGTTCAACTGAGTTGTACAGTTTATAGGTCACATTAAAAGGTGGAAAAAGTTCTGAAATGATTTATCTTTGTCTCATTTTGTTACATCACAGAAACCTGACATTTTAAAAAGGGTGTGTAGACTTTTTATATCCACTGCAGAGAAACCGATCCCCTCCGAAAACAATTGGTTCTTCTACATGACCGCCATCCTATCCACCTTCTCTGATTGGGCCCCTGTGTGATCCCAAACCCCCCCCCCCCCCTCATCCTAGCGCTGCCGGGTTCCTCCCTCCCCTCCCCCGCCGGCTGCTGTGGGGGATCTGCCAGGATGGAGAGCAGCAGGGAAGGGGCCGGTAAATGTGTCATTTACCACCCCCTTCCTTGTCTGAATGAATAGAGTCAGCGATTGGTACCAATTGACTCTGTTCATTCATAACTGAGGCATAGTAATTTGTGTTCATTCATAACTGTGTTTACTATGCTTCAGTTTATGAATGAACGGGAAGCCTCTGTACAGAGCTCTTCCTGTCCATTCATTCTGTACAGCTGAGGCTGCAGAGATGGGGATTGAGGGCTGTGTCCTCAATCTCCTTTATCTCAATGGCAGAACATCAGAGATATGTTTAGACCCAAGATTTCTCACCAACCTCCTACAAAAAAAAAAAAATAATAGTTGTAAAAAGTCATAAAAAAATAAAATTGAAAATAAATAACATGGTAAAAAATTAAAAAATAAAATAACAAAAACAAAAAAACTAACGACAGGGTCGCACTTGCGACCGTGCACTGTGGGGATCAGGGGGGGCCATTTATGGTTTCTTGCACCGGGGCCTCTGAAGGTTCTAGGTACACCTCTGAGAAGGACTCTCCCAACTGGAACACAAACTGCAAAAAAAAAAAAAAAAAAACACACACACAACGGGGGCTCTTTACCTTTTTACCCTCTACATTTCGGTTTATGGTGGGGGAAGGGGGGAGTGGGGGTAGAGTTTCTTACATATAGGGCATTTTTAGTTTTCCAGGAATAACACCTAAAAAAGTTGGAGCCAGAATCTTCAAGGAAAGCTGGAGACCTCCCTCAGAGCCCTGAATGTAATCACTTTTAGGTGGACAAACCCTTTAATTACCTTAATTTCACAGCAGAGATCTATAAGCTGTTGGGTATGCAGTGTGCTCTTCCAGATCTAATTGGAAAGAAGCCGCATCCAGGACGGGGATGATGATGATGATGATGAAATGTTTGATTAGCAGTCCATATGCTATGGGGGGGGGTGCTGCACTGCTGGGCAGTGTGTGATGGGGGAGGGGGGGGGATGTAAAATGCCTATTGTACGGCATTTCTCCAAACTAAAAGAGCGACAAGGACATCCGAGAAACAGAAGATTACCGAAATATGAGGACTTCTGCCAGAAATCATTTCTCAGCCTCCCCTGTGGGCTCAGGATCTTCAGACAAGTAATGCTACAGTTTAAAGGAGGACCCCAGCCAAAAAAGAAAAATTTCCCACTTATGTTGTCCATGGATTACTGGAATTCTGCATTCTGTGCAACCGGGCCTTGACACTATCACCGATCCTGCCTACTCCTTGATGGCTTTACCACACCAGTAACATCTTTGTGGCCCCCTTCCTCGTACAATAGTAAGCCAAGGTTAGAAGGGCACCAGAAGCGGCCATTGTGAACATGGCAGTAGGGAAAGGCTGATCACTATGGCGCTCTCTCTGCTCTCTTATTTCAATTCAGTCTATTTAGTCTAATCTGAGCGAGGAGGAGGAGGAGGATTTGGAGAAGACTAATGCTGGCCATACACTATACAGAAAATCGGCCGAACCCATTTTCGAAAAACGAACGTTCGACAGTGACCGCAAACGATCGTGCCATCATATAATGTCCGATAATCTGTTCAGTGGACATGAATAAATAATTTTGTGTTCGTTTTTTTACATATACCTAGTGCAGGCAGTTCGGACGGGAAACACATTAACCTTGCAATTTATCGTACGTTCGGCAGAAATTTTCCAAACATGCCGTTCGTTTTTTTTCCACAAAAACGTCACAAACGATTATCGATTTGTACCCACTAACTTGCCGAAAAACGAACGAAGTGTCCATACGAACGATTTTTCGGCCGATTTTTCGTATAGTGTATGGCCAGCATTACTTTATATACAGCACACCATGCAAGATATGGTGCGGGGGGTTTCACTTCTTCTGGATGGATCTGTGGGATATCCTGGATCCATGTCATGAATAGTCATGGTCAACCACCATCACCATAACAACTAATGATTCTTTAGGACGCACGGCGTTGTTCCTTGCTATATTGATGGTGGCCGACTCATGTGCACAATGGCAATGCATAATGGATTCAGAGCAGGTGGCAGGGCCACCCCCAGCATTCAGAAGACCATCTCCACTTCCCTCGACACTTGGAGCCAAAACATAGGACTTGAATATGAAAAGGGGATTGGGGGGGTCTCTGTAATAGGGGAACTGTGTGGTGATGGGGGTACTCTGATGTACAGAGGCTACTCTGATGTGATGGGGGGCGGCTCTGAAGTGATGGGGGACTCCAACATGATGTGATCTTCATCAGGGTGGTTGTGTGCATAATTCCAGGAACACGTTTCCTATTGATAACATTTACATTTTTAAAGATTGAGGGGCTCCAGATTTTTGATCACTTTTAAAAGGGGCTGCAACTAAAAAAAAAAAAAGTTCAGAAACGCTGCTATAGAGTGTATATGTCGCCTGAATCGTCACCTAGAGGCACTAAAGTTCAACAACCGCCTTACCAAAGTCATTCTACTTCGAGATGAGGAACCCAAAGTCCATATGGGAAGTGACCAAAAATGTAGGATCTTCGCCATACCTGGAAGCCATCTACTGGGTCTAGTTTGGGAGATTTGCATGTTAGCATTGTTTTAAGCTTCAGAAACCGACAAATTCATCATGGGCCATTGTAAATCCATCTACTTTTTTTTTTTTTTTTTTGCAGAGGTTGGCGCTCCTCTAATTCCTCCATCTCCTCACATTATGATGAAGTTTAAATAACGGTGTAAAAGGGAGGATGGAAATAGAATTTCTCTGCAGCTTGGGTGAGCTTGACATATTCGCCTGCATTAGCATAAGAGGATATAAATATCCACCAGAATATTTTAGCATCCCTTTTCAGAGACATGTCAGCGATTAACTCTTGCAGCTAAGTGGCACACCGAAGGAGATAACAAGAATGAGCTGCAGCGTTACAGGAATTACGGATTGTGCTTTAACGTCACCACAACGAACAAATGGATAATCTGTCTCCGGAGGGCGGTGGGGATTATGCTTGGGGCAGGCAGGGTCAAGGCATTGATACAAGAGCACCTTTCATGTCTCTGGTGAGTTGGTATCATTGTTGGTATGGACAGGTGACATAATCAGGCTGCACTCCTCATAGTACTGGACCTTCAATGATTGGTGCCTGTAGTGAATCCCATGGATGGCGCCATGCCAGAACCAGATGAACAGATACCAGTACTCCAAACAGATGTGTTTCATGTGTTTGTTGTAAAGAAGGCATCACATAAGGCATAAGGAACCTAATGTTTCAGGGTCCTGCACAGAACCCTGACCTCATCCCTACTGATCACCTTTAAGATGAATTGGAACACTGATGGTTAGTCAGGTCTTCTCAGCCAACATCAGTACCTGACCTCACAAATAGGCACAATTTGTGGTAAGCATTTCCAGAAGAGTGGAGCCAGTTCCATAAAAGACATGGTTTGGTGTGGAGGAACTACGGTGCCCTGTACGAAGCCCTGACCTCAACTTACTGAACACCACTGAGATAAATTGGAATTTATTTGGTTCCTAATGTGAGCCAGATCTTCTCATTCAACATCAGTACCTGACCAATGAGCACATATTTCCACAGACACCCTCCAGTATCTTGTAGAAAGTCTTCTCAGAAGAGTGGAGGATGTTATAGCCACATATGGGGCAACTCCATATTAATGACCATGGGGAGAGTGGAGGTGAATTCATTAGGACATGATTCGGTGTGGAGGAACTTGAGTGTCCTGTACAGAGCCATGATCTCATCCCTACTGACCACCTTTGGGGTGAATTGGAATGTTGATTACAAGCCAGGTTTTTGTTTTTTTTTTTGGCACCCAACATGTGAGTCAGGTCTTCTCATCCACCATCAGTACCTGACCTCACAAATTACCTTTTGGATTAATGGGGTTCTAGCCGACCTCAGTCCTAATGAACACCCTTCAGGATGAATTAGAACACCAACTGTGACTCAAGTCATCTAAACTTACATCAGTACCCAACCTCACAAATGGGACAAATTCCCACAGACACCCTCCAAAATCTTGTGGGAAATCTTCCCAGAAGAGTGGAGGATGTTAGAGCCACAAAGGGGGGCAACTTCATATCAATGGCCAGGGGGGAGGGGGACAATTTCATATCAATGGCCATGGGGGGGGGGGGGGGGGGGGGACAACTCCATATACATGGCCATGGTTTTTGGGAATGGGATATCTTACAAGTGTAATGGTCAGGTGAAAACAATCTTTTGCCCATATAGTGTAGAAGGCATAGTAGATCCTGGTGAACTGGAGAGGACAATTTTACATTTTTGGACCGGTTTCCCCCTAAAGTAAGTAAAACTGGTTTTATAGTGTTAAAAAAAAAAAAGAAAAAATTTGGGAGGAGCTATACGAGGCGATTTCTGGTGGAAGTGCTGCTGTAGCGTCTTCCTTTGCACCAAATCTTACTGTTTGCGCTTACGTTGCACCGTGACGGTTTATATAGACCATAATTGTTTCTCTGCTCCAAACGTTGGCAGAAAACAGCTGCCAGGAAGGGCCAATACGCCACAAAATGCACTTAATTACGAACAATAATAAAGGAAAACCGCCAGGGTACCACACGTGGTCAGCAGCAAACAGTGGTTTATCCAGTCTGCAAAGGAAGATGGCTGCTATCAACCAACTTACGGGTGTTGACCTCTTACAAGGTTTGTACAGTCCGACTGACTGTGGATAGAGACCGTTGGCAGTCCTGTGTATTGTATACCCATAGGGTACAGAGTAACCCTATAAATGAGGAACATAAAGCACTGTGGAACAGACTCGGGTTAACCAGCATAAGAGTCACATCAACCGGAAACCTTTTAACCTTTTCTTATTTACCATCCAAATAAAAGAAAAAAAAAAACAAAAGAAAAAACTGATATTTCAGTTTCAAGCGGAAACAATTTGCTAAGAATTCAGTAGCCAAATTTTATTTATTTATTTATTTCAGGTACTTATATAGCGCCGTCAATTTACGCAGCGCTTTACATATACATTGTACATTCACATCAGTCCCTACCCTCAAGGAGCTTACAATCTAAGGTCCCTAACTCACATTCATACATACTAGGGACAATTTAGACAGGATCCAATTAGCCTACCAGCATGTCTTTGGAGTGTGGGAGGAAACCGGAGTACCCGGAGGAAACCCACCAGGCACAGGGAGAACATGCAAACTCCAAGCAGGTAGTGTCGTGGTTGGGATTCGAACCAGTGACCCTTCTTACTGCTAGGCGAGAGTGCTACCACTACACCACTGTGCCTCTCCCTCTACATCAGGGATATGCAATTAGCGGACCTCCAGCTGTTGCAAAACTACAAGTCCCATCATGCCTCTGCCTCTGGGTGCCATGCTTGTGGCTGTCAGAGTCTTGCTATGCCTCATGGGACTTGTAGTTCTGCAACAGCTGGAGGTCCGCTAATTGCATATCCCTGCTCTACATAAAGGAAAACTCCACAATCTCAAAGTTAAATATGTAATAAATGCTACAGAAGCCATTTTGAGGTATAAAGAACTATGCCCCCCCATACAATTTTAAAAAATAATATATATCTCTTTTTTAGTATTTATCTATCTTATGGGGGGGGCCCCCAGTACCACTTTTTTAAGACCCAGTACAAGTACTGATACATTTTTTTTAAGTACTCGCCGATACCGATACTTTTTTTTTTTAATGTCATGTGACAGTTTTCACTGACTGATGGATGGGCACTGATGGGTGGCACTGACTGATGGGCCCGCCGATAAGTGGCACGCACTGATGGCTGTCACTGACGGATGAGCAATAATAGGTGGCACTGATATAGCACTGATGAGCACTGATAGGTGGCACGCACTGATGGCTGGCACTGATAGATGGCACCGACTGATGAGCACTGAAATAAATGACATGAGAGGAAAAGAAAGAAAACTAAACTATTTTGCTATGCTGCCTGTGACGCCCATCTTGGTGCACCCTGCACTCAGCCGCATAAAAGCAGCAGTGGACATTTCGTTACACCCAGCTCAAACTTTATGGGCTGGGTGTAACACGATGTCCACTGCTGGTTTACTGTGGCCGAGTGCAGGGTGTACCAAGATGGGTGTCGGGATGTTCAAGCACTGACGGCAACATGGAGCGTCACTTTCGTTACTGAAAGTGACGGCTCCGGTCACCTATGGATGATGTGGCTGCACCCTGCACCCCTGCCAGCTTACCTGCTAGAGGACTCGCTCTCCCCGCTGACTCCCTGTTGCACGCTGCCTTTCTCCCATCCCGGGTATCGGATTAAGCATCGGGATCATTTGTGCGAGTACTAGTATCGGTACAACCCTAAACCTACATATATTATATATTATATATATATATATATATATATATATATATATATATATATATATATACATATATACATATATACACACACACATACATACATATATACACACACACACACACACACACACACACATACACACTGTATCTCACAAAAAGTCAGTACACCCCTAAGTAAAAATGTCCAAATTGGGCCCAAAGTATCAATATTTTGTGTGGCCACCATTATTTTCCAGCACTGCTTTAACCCTCTTGGGCATGGAGTGCACCAGAGCTTCACAGGTTGTCACTGAAGTCCTCTTCCCCTCCTCCATGATGACATCACAGAGCTGGTGGATGTTAGAGACCTTGCGCTCCTCCACCTTCGTTTGAGGATGCCCCACAGATGCTCAATAGGGTTTAGGTCTGGAGACATGCTTGGCCAGTCCATCACCTTTACCCTCAGCTTCTTTAGCAAGGCAGTGGTCATCTTGGAGGTGTGTTTGGGGTCGTTATGTTGGAAAACTGCCCTGTGGCCCAGTCTCTGAAGGGAGGGGATCATGCTCTGCTTCAGTATGTCACAGTACATGTTGGCATTCATGGTTCTCTCAATGAACTGTAGCTCCCCGGTGTCGTGGAGATTTCTCTATACGCTACGCGTATTCCATGTCTCATGCTCTAATAAGCGCCCTTTCACCCTTTCGGTATAATGCATCTTAGTATGACCTGGTTTCCCGTATTTCCCCAAGTAAGCAGACATAGTCACCGTCCTCTTACATCCTCAGCTCCACAGCTCGAATAACTGCCCTGATCCTGAGAGCAATCTTTATTCATAGAACAATAGAACAAGCACAGGCAAGCAGGAGGGGTTATACAACAACCAATGAACAATGACTAGGGGAGTGTTATGGGCGTGTCTGGGCAGGGACAGTGTGTATGATTTCCCGCCCCCTGTCTCTTTAAGCCATCATCATGGCTGTCCTTGGAATCATGGACACTGTCTCCGGTCAACGCACCCAAAGAGTCCCATTTTTACCATTGATGTGAATCCTTATTCTGCATTGTTCAGAGAACAATGCATACCCGGGATTATACTACCATTCCTGTGGATGGGAAATTGTCTGCAGAGGCCTGCCACGGTCCCCCCAAATGTGTTGATCAGGCACACATGGCTGACACGGGCGTACATCCACTCATAACCAATAATGTCTTTGCAGAGTAAACACATCCCCTCAAACGATCGTCTGTGTATCGCACAGGGGCCCTTCGCTGGCGGACATATCCCCACTCTGCAAACACTTCTCTGCATCCTCAAGAACCTTTTCACTACCAGACGGATCTCAACCAGCGTCAGTCTGCCCCAGTCCGCTCTTTAGAGTGGGCTGCGGGAGAACTTAAGCCTCGTACACAAGATCGGAATTTCCGCAGACAAAACCTCAGAATTGTGTCCGAACGCGTGTGCCTGGATATTGTCTTGCATACAAACGGCAAGGAATTGTCGGCCAACAAACACGAACGTAGTGACGTACTACGTGGTTTTTCAGCTCTTTTGCACCGCCCTTTGGGCTCCTTCTGCTAATTTCATGTTAGAAGTTTGGCGAGTGTTGATTCGCGCTTTTCATTTAGTTTCTGAACGGCCGTTCGTCAACCAGCCATGTTGCGGAATCGGAGGAGATAACGTGTTATTTATTATTGACCTTGGAGTTATTGCTTTGACCCAAGTCCAGTCCAGGAACAGGAGGAGGAGGATTTCTTGGATCAAAAATTGGTTGTTTTATTAATGGTGATCAATTCTGTCATATGCCTTTGCTGCGGGAGCTCCAGGAGAATAATCCGGATGATTTTCGGAATTATCTCCGGATGACGGACCCCTGCTTTCACCAACTCTTGGCATTGGTGACCCCCTATATTAAGAAGCAGGACACACGCATGAGGCTTTTATTTATTTTTTTGGTTGAATAATAATGATTTGTTATATTTTCTATATTTTTGGATGCATAGAATGTACTTTTTGGTTAAGTTCTATTGGCAGATAGAATGTCTAATTTTATTTGTTTTCTTTTTTTAATGCACAATAAAAAAAATTGTGTAGAATAATACTTGGCTATGTGTTTTACTTCAAATGACAGTTTGGGAGTCGGCAGTTACATTTAAAAAAAAATACAATGTAAAATTGACAAGGGACACCAACATAGTTGTATCTTTGATCTTAAAAACTACAGATAATGGTGTTGTGGTAACTTGTTCAAAAAAAAAAAAAAAAAAAAAAAAGCATAATAATATTATTCTTGATATCACTAGAAAAAAAAAAAAAAAGCCTTTGAAAATTCATTTGTAATAAATCCATCAGTATCACCAGCAAAGCAGCTTCATTATTATCCCATTAAAGAAGAAGAGAATTGTGCGCTGCATTTCGACATTTCATAATTTGCCGCGTTACGAATGTTAATTCTCCATTACGAACGCTAGTTTACAAGACCGACCGCTTCCGGCTTGTCCTGGCTTCCGAGCATGCGTGTTTGTACTTTGGACTTTTGTCCGACAGACCTGTGTACACACGCTCGGAAAATCCAACACACATTTGTCGGCGGAAAATTTAAAAACCTGCCATCCAACATTTGTCCGCGGAAAATCCGACAACACTTGTTCGATGGAGCGTACAAACGGTCAGATTTTCCGCCAACAGCCTGTCATCACACATTTCCCATCAGAAAAACCGATCGTGTGTACGAGGCTTAACGCTGGGAGACACTATGACAATACATATTAAATACATCTTCATAAAATTTCCACAACACCAGTGCCGGCAGCACTCATGCAGCCCCAGACCATGACACTCCCACCACCATGCTTGACTGTAGACAAGACACACTTGTCTTTGTACTCCTCCCCTGGTTGCCGCCACACACTCGACACCATCTGAACCAAATAAATTTATCTTGGTCTCATCAGACCACAGGACATGGTTCCAGTAATCCATGTCCTTAGTCTGCTTGTCTTCAGCAATCTGCGGGCTTCCTTCTGGGATGACAGCCATGCAGACCAATTTGATGCAGTGTGCGGCGTATGGTCTGAGCACTGTGAGGCTGAACCCCCACACCCCTTCAACCTCTGCAGCAATGCTGGCAGCACTCATACGTCTATTTCCCAAAGACAACCTCTGGATATGACGCTGAGCACATACACTCAACTTCTTTGGTGGACCATGGCAAGGCCTGTTCTGAGTGGAACCTGTCGTGTTGGCCTTGGCCACCGTGCTGCAGCTCAGTTTCAGGGTCTTGGCAATCTTCTTATAGCCTAGGCCATCTTTATGTAGAGCAACAATTCTTTTTTTCAGATCTTTGCCATGAGGTGCCATGTTGAACTTCCAGTGACCAGTATGAGAGAGTGAGAGCGATAACACCAAATTTAACACACCTGCTCCCCATTCACACCTGAGACCTTGTAACAATAACGAGTCACATGACACCGGGGAGGGAAAATGGCTAAATGGACATTTTTACTTAGGGGTGCACTCACTTTTGTTGCCAGTGGTTTAGACATTAATGGCTGTGTGTTGAGGTATTTTGAGAGGACAGCAAATTTACACTGTTATACAAGCTGAACACTCACTACTGTACATTGTAGCAAAGTGTCATTTCTTCAGTGATGTCACATGAAAAGGTAGAATAAAATATTTACAAAAATGTGAGGGGTGTACTCACTTTTGTGAGATACTGTATGTATATATATTTTAAAATCTTTTTATAAATTATACACACACACACTGAGGCACTTTATTATCAGTACATCTACACTTAGTTTTCTTAGTCCACCTGCAAAGTCCCACCAATACCTGTTCAACGCACTAGTGAAGTCCACCTAATGCAGCTTCCTCTGCTGGACAACGATACTAACGGCCCCTGAATTCAGAGCAGGGTTGTTACCCTCATGTAGGCTGTGCCTGCTTGGGAGGAGGAAGTGATGGTGATGCTGGGGGCGTGGCTATCAGCATAATCACTGCCGATTCAGCCTGTAGCTCGTCAATCATCACCTGTCCACATCGAGCCCCACCCACTGCATTCTGGATTGGCAGCACTGCCTCTGTTGCTCCCACTGTGAGCTGCAGTGCCTGGGAGGTGGAGGTGGAGTGTGTGAGACACAAATAGTGAATGGGGATCAGTCAGGGAGTTTTTGGCTTACTATGAGGTTTGTGCAGAATATAGTAGCTGGAATTGGAACTGGTACAGACTTTAGTTGTCCTCCAAAGCAGGGGTTCTCAACCCGGTCCTCAAGTACCCCCAACAGGCCATGTTTTGGGAATTTCTCTTAGATTAAATAGCTGTCCAAAATAGCAAGCCCTTGACTCCAATTCAAAGCATCTGTGCAAGATAAAGGAAAACCTGCAAACATGCCCTGTTGGGGGTACTTGAGGACAGGGTTGAGAACCACTGCTCTAAAGTATATCTTAACTTAAGTTTTTTTTTTTGATAAGGATAGGAAAGGGTTAACAATTTATATATATATTTTTTTTCTTTTGCCCATTGGGAAGGTTTTTCTTTATTTTCTGTCCTATTGACACCATTGAAAGTAGAGGAAGTCTCTCCAAAGCAAGACAGTTGTTCGTTCACTTTCAGCCCTGGTGATAGACGCCACCTGGACAAATAGAGGGTGAACCTCCCTGGTAGGGACTCAACAGAAATGGGACAGGAGGTTCTAACCCATGGGTGCTCAACCCGCGGTCCCCCAGCTGTTGTGAGACTACAAGTCCCACAAGGCATTGCAAGGCTGACAGTTACAAGCATGACTCCCAAAGGCAGAGGTAGGATGGAACTTGTAGTTCCTCATCAGCTGGAGGACCACAGGTTGCACACCCATTTTCTAACCCTTCCACACACCAACCAAAAAAAAACAAAAAACTCAGTGTATATGAGGAAGTTCTATTAATCAGTAGCTACAGAACAGCAGCAGGTAAGAATCTGCAATGAAGATACGGACAGGATTCTTTTTTATGAGTCAACAAAAAGTAGAGTTTTACTTCATTGAAAAAGCAGATGGGAGGAGCTTCCATGGCGAGATGCCACCACAATGAACTACCACAGTGTCCACCTGAAACTGAAATATCAGCTCTGAATGTGCTTCACCATAACCAGAAGTGAGGTAGATGCGTAGGCAGCCATTGGTCAACCATCTTCTGAAAAAGGAAATGCTTGGCTGTCATGCCAATCCTCTCTCCAATACTCAGAGGTCCCTGACCCAAAAAATAAAAAAGTATGCAGATCAGAAACTCCAACCTGATTGGCTGCACATACACTATATTACCAAAAGTATTGGTCCGCCTGCCTTTACACGCACATAAATTTTGGGGTGCAAAGGGTGGACCAACTCAATATTAGGTTCAATATTGAGTTGGTCCACCCTTTGCAGCTATAACAGCTTCAACTCTTCTGGGAAGGCCGTCCACAAGGTTTAGGAGTGTGTCTATGGGAACGTTTGACCATTCTTCCAGAAGCGCACTTGGGATGAATTACTGCCAGCCAGGCTTTCTCGTCCAACATCAGTGCCTGGCCTCACAAATGCGCTTCTGGAAGAATGGTCAAACATTCCCATAGACACACTCCTAAACCTTGTGGACAGCCTTCCCAGAAGAGTTGTAGCTGTTATAGCTGCAAAGGGTGGACCAACTCAATATTGAACCCTACAGACTAAGACTGGGATGACATTAAAGATCATGTGCATGTAAAGGCAGGTGTCCCAATACTTTGGTAATAAAGCGTACACCCCGGGTCACAGCCTGAAGATTATTGAAACCCAAAAGATCATTGTGGAAGCCAGGAAACCAGCATTTCCAGGAAGTTCTCAGTGGCTGCCTACATATTTCTCTTATAATAAAAGAGCAGGACGTGTACCATAACCTACAGCAGCCAATCAGAAAGTGGCTTTCACTAGTCTGTCATCTGATTGGTTGGTATAGGTCACCTCTGCTCACTAGCTGTGTTGGTCTTGGATATATAAAATGACCCGTAGCTGGAACTTCTAATTTCTAACTAACCTGTGTGAAGACTGGGGCGGCCACGCTGTAGGGGCGGGGCTTGTAGGTGCCGGATGCCTGTGGCGGGAAGCCGTGCGATGCCATGTTGTAATCGGGGGGAGGAATGGAGAGGTCGTCTTTGTCCAGCAGGTTTCCGGTGCTACTGCTTTTTCCAGGCTGTAAGCTGTGAGGAGACAAAACAGATCCGTGATAAAAAAACCCAGCCAAAACATACAGAGTTCAAGCAGAAGTCAGGCCTAATACTCTAAACCGGCTCCCGCCCCCGTCCTAACTACTATGAGAGCAGAGAGCCCAATGACAAGGCGAGAGAGAAAAAGAAAAAGGAAAGAGAGAAGGAAGGAGGAAAAGTAGAAAAAAAAAAAAGAAAGAAAAAAAGAAGGAGGGAGGAGGAAGGAGGACGAAGATAGAGGAAGAAGGAAAGAAAAGAAAGAAAAAGAAAAGCAAGAAGAGGAGGAAAGGAGAAAAGAAGAGGAGAGAGCAGGAGGGAAGGAAGAAGAGGAAGGAGGAAGGGAAGGAAGAAGAGGAACAAGAGGGAGGAAGAAGAGGGAAGGAGAAGGGAGGTGGAAAGAGGAAGGAGGGAGGAAGAAGAAAAGATAAAAAGAAAAAAAAAAAAAGAAGGAAAGGAGGAGAAGGAGGAGGAGGAGGAGGAGGAGGAGGAGGAGGAGGAGGAGGAGGAGGAGGAGGAGGAAGAAGAAAAGGAGGAGGAAGGAGGAAGGAAGGAAGGAAGGAGGAAGGAGAAAGAAAAAGGAAGAGGGGAGGAAGAAAAAAGGAAGAGGGAGGAAGAAGGAAGAAGAAGGAAGAAGGAGGAGGAAGAAGGAAGAAGGAGGAGGAAGAAGGAAGAAGGAGGAGGAAGAAGGAAGAAGGAGGAGGAAGAAGGAAGAAGGAGGAGGAAGAAGGAAGAAGGAGGAGGAAGAAGGAAGAAGGAGGAGGAAGAATGAAGAAGGAGGAGGAAGAATGAAGAAGGAGGAGGAAGAATGAAGAAGGAGGAGGAAGAATGAAGAAGGAGGAGGAAGAATGAAGAAGGAGGAGGAAGAATAAGGAAGAGGGAGGAGGAGGAAGAAGAAGAAGGAAGAAGAAGGAAGACGAAGGAAGAGGGAGGAAGAGGGAGGAAGAGGGAGGAAGAAGAAGGAAGAGGGAGGAAGAAGAAGGAAGAGGGAGGAAGAAGGAGGAAGAAGAAGAAGAAGGAGGGAGGAAGAAGAAGGAGGGAGGAAGAAGAAGGAAGAAGAAGGAAGAGGGAGGAAGAGGGAGGAAGAAGAAAGAAAAAGAAAAGGAGGAGGAGGAGGAGGAGGAAGAAAAGAGGGAAAGAGAAGGAAGGAGGAGGGAGAGAAGGAAGAGGATGAAAAGTGTCACAAAAGAAGCTGTACTGGATTGCTGAGAGCGATTTCTGGCGATCTTTGAAAAAAGAAAGGCAACACATGCTGGCGAGTTGCTGTGCTCTGGAGTGGTGGAGGGACACGTGGATACAGGATCCTCACAAAGATGGTTTGTTTCACACACAGAAGCAGAGGGGACTCGGCCAATAACTTATTATTACATTGGACTCTGGTGATGGTTTTGTGTATAAAGGACATAACAGCCATGACTGGAACATGTCTCAGAGTGAAAACTTCTATTATTGGAGTTTTGATTTTGGTTTTACAGCTCTGAACTCGATGGTGGTTTTCCCTTTGAATTGGTTTGACGTGATTTTGGGGACATATAATACAGAAGCTGTGGGACACAATTATGAGAGTTGATCACAATAATTAGATCGGAGTTGTCTTGCTCAGATGGACTGGAGTTGGGCTTATAAAAACATTTGGTTACTTACTTCTGAGAACGGTTACTGGTGTCCTTTCCTTCCACCACCCGTGTGTATGAGAACGGGAACCATCCCCTCCTTCAAGACACAGAGAGAGAGACAGACAGAGGACAATTACATTGGTGATTTTTTCACATTCAGGCAGCTGTTAGGTAAGGTTTGGGTTGGACTGTGTTCTCCCCGAGGATTTACCGCCGTCTGCTGTCACATTCCATCAGAAGAAGGTCAAGGTGTTCTGTGCCCGCTCCCAAACTTCCAGAGAACATTACGGCGATGGCGCCCAGGTTTTGTCAAGCATTTACCATTTTTACTGTCATTTGTAATTTGAAATGCCAGACAAATAAAACTTAGCAGTCCCTAAACTGGCCATGCATCATACAATCTGGTTGGACAATCTTTTAGCTTTACCAAAGTTATGTAATATAGGGACAAACCAGAACAATCCATTCACTTACCATCAAATCAGCCCTCCCCTTTACTACATAGTTGACGGTAGAAGGAGATTGTATAGTGTATGGACAGCCCTATAATGGCCCACTTAATGGAGGAGCTGCCTTTAGAACAACCAATTAAATTCAGGCTTATGTACCCCAACTTAGCTGACAGCTCTAAACAAGATTGCTGTACTTTCCCAGGAGGAGATCTTCCGAGATAAATCGGATACACAATAGTCACTGCAAATTATTTCCCCGTTGTACCTCACGGAAGGTAGAAATACTTCCTGGAGAAAATGCTGCTCTATGCGCCCGCCGGTGCTTTTATTTCCTCAAATGTCTTCATGCTGAGGGATGGGATCTCCAGGGAGGAGAACACTATGGGGTGAGTTTATAAAAAAAAGATTTGCATTGCTGTTCATCCATCAAGAACACCTTGAAACTCATGGTCTAAAAATGGGGAAAAAATAATAAAAAAAAAAAATCGAATGTTCTCAGGCTATATTCTCTGCCAAACAAATGTGAATGGGGAAGATACCACATTATGGCCACTAGATGGAACTGAGGAGCATACCACATTCCTATGGCAATCAGCGCCATCTAGTGGCCATAATTCAGTATTTTCGCCAGTCGACTTGCAGAGAACATAGACCTGAGAATATAAAACTGCAGTAAGAGCAGCATTTTCTCCCAGAAAGTATTTCTATCCTTCTTACTACTTCCTCAGTGATCCCCAATCCTGATCCTCTGTATTGAGGCGGTGTACTGCTTACAGTTTTGTCTTCTCGCTCTCTCCATAGTGCCAGCCATCCCTGGCCTCCGGGACCAGCAGGGTGATGTAGTCGCCGTTGCCGAAGCTGAGCAGGGTGGTGTTGTCTCCAGCAGAGTGCGAGAAGATGGCTTGCACCCGCGTCCTGCTGTTCTTCTCTAGGCCGGCCGCCATGGAGCTGGAGCGTGGCAGCGTCTTGTTCTCCGCTGTCCGGGAAACACAAACAGAAGAGTATAGAGTGCGGATCCTAAAGAGAGACTCTGCTGCTGGAAATGACTGAGCCCCACCAGCCAATGGCTGAAATAATAACTGTCTGTGCTCACAACCCAAAGATTCCCAATATGGAGACTTCACCAATGGAACAATGTAACTCTGTGTAGACCAAACCCGTGCGATCCCTCTAAGCCAGCATTTTTCAACCTCATCATCACAGAGGAACCCCTGAAATAACTTTCTGGTCTCAGGGACCCCCCCCAATAATACCTATATCTACAACTCACGCTACATTAGAAGGGTGGTCATTGGGAAGAATGTTCCTTACACTTGTGGTCATTGGGAAGGGTTACATCTTTACAGATTTGGTGTCAGTGGGAACTTATATGAGAGGCAGAAATTTCTCCCTGTGGAAGAAACCTCTTAAAACCTCCAGAGGAACCTTAGTTGAGAAACTCAGGTCTAGAAGTTGGGAGTCCCTGTAGTAGGCATCGCTACTATACTGCTAGTACAGTGATCTCCACTAGTGTCTGGGTCCCGTGTCGAGCGGCGGCCCTGCTGTACTCTGAACACAGGAGGTTGGCTACTCAGCACAGGCACCATTTTGGCCAGCATAAAGGTGGGGAGGTGTTAAGTTTTTTTATTTGCCATCTGTGTCCTATTGGTGGGGGGGGGGGGGGTATTTACCTTTACTTCCTGCCCATAGCCAAAACAGGAAGTGAGAGGAAATCCCTCCAAAGACAGGGAATCCCTGGCTGTGTCTAGTGTCCCCGTTGGAAGATTTCCCCTCTATTCCTGTTCAGGTGACAACCCAAAACTTGGGTTATCCTTTCACAGTTGGTAATAACGGTCACCAGGACATAAAGAGAGGGTGAATCTCACTAACAGGGACACAGACAACCATAAGAACCTGACAGGGGGGTCTAATCCCTCTCTATCCAAAACCAATAAAACTTTTGCCTATAGCTATAATATAAATGTAAGTGCAATCACTCCTCTAATACCACTTTATCAGGGCCTGCAGACTTGAAAATTAGATAAATAAATAACATAAAATAAAAAAAGGGGGGGCTGTGCACACTCACCGACAGTGTAGCTGTTTTTGGGTGGGACGCTCTTGCGGGCTGGAAGGGTGTTGGAATAGGAGTCGCTGATCTGCTTGTGCGGCTGGGACGGGGACACTTTGGGCTTCCCAGGCATGTCCCAGTGGTCGTAGATTTTGGGGGGCGGTCCCGTGACACCATTCATTATGGGTGCGCCCTCCTGTGCAGACATCCTCTGTGGAGGAACAAAACTCTAAATAATGCAAAGTAGAGCCACCATGTGATGGAGAAGAGGTAAGAGTGGCCGGACTAAAAGGGAAAAGGGAAGAGGTAAGAGTGGCCGGACTAAAAGGGAAAAGGGAAGAGGTAAGAGTGGCCGGACTAAAAGGGAAAAGGGAAGAGGTAAGAGTGGCCGGACTAAAAGGGAAAAGGGAAGAGGTAAGAGTGGCCGGACTAAAAGGGAAAAGGGAAGAGGGAAGAGTGGCCGGACTAAAAGGGAAAAGGGAAGAGGGAAGAGTGGCCGGACTAAAGGGGAAGAGTGGCCGGACTAAAGGGGAAGAGTGGCCGGACTAAAGGGGAAGAGGGGCCGGACTAAAGGGGAAGAGGGGCCGGACTAAAGGGGAAGAGGGGCCGGACTAAAGGGGAAGAGGGGCCGGACTAAAAGGGAAGAGGGGTCGGACTAAAGAGAAGAGTGGCCAATGTTCAAGGGGTTTCTGGATAACTCTAGTCTACATTTTACTATTTGCTTCCCTCAAACACTTTAAATCAGCTTTTCTTGGGACTGTGTGCAGCTTTCATGGTCAGTTAGTCCAACCTTGAGGATGGGGGTCCCTCTTACTTAGGGTGGGACAGGAGGCTTCAATACATATATTAACATAAACATCAATGATGTACATACCCCAACAAAAGGAGCCAGCTCCGGGGGCACCGGCAGGGGCTTGGCACCAGGGATTGGGTCCGATATGGAGAGGCTGGATTTGGAATTGGTCATAGGCCCAGACAGTGTACCCGCCATGATGGTGCCGTTGGGTCCACCAGCCATCTGCTGCATGATCTGAATGGCCCGGTCTGGGATCTTGCTCGGGTCAAGGCTAGACTGTTGCCAGGGGGGGATCTTCTGTGCCATCAGGTCTTTGCCCTACAGACAGAAGAAGCGGAATCAAATCATGAAGGACGGAAAATACCTGAACATTAGGGTCGGTGTTGATGGGCTTATGTCAATGGCATCAGTCTGAGACTCTGCAGATAATTCAGAAGTCACCGTCTTGTGCATCGGCCCTGCAGCGGACCTGATCCAAGTGGGTTTTGCATCCCCCTACATAAGCTCATCGATACAGATCCTAAAAAAGGGTAGAAAAGGCTACAAATATGACTGGTCAGGTGTCTCTGCCTTCCAAACATCTCACAGTAAGAGCCACAATTTTTCAGAGGTGCGTGTCCTGGGCCAGTAAAATGGGAGGGTCACACTTCCATGGAATATTTATGTCTGGCCAGAAGACTACTCCATATGACCAGTAGGTGGATACCAGACCATCACATCTATATTGGCTTTGCTGGGCATCCCATTCCAAAACTAGGGCCAGTTATATGGAGTTGTCCCCCCGATATCCATTAATACGGAGTTGCCCCCTCTGTGGCTATACTATTCTCCACCCTTCTCGGAAGGATTTCCACAAGATTTTGAAGAAGAGTTTCTGTGGGAAATTTGTACCATTTGTGAGGTCAGGTACTGATGGTGGATAAGAAGACCTTGTTTACATATCCGGCCTCACATTGGACACCAAAAAAAAAAAAACTGGCCTGCAGTCAAACGTTCCAGTCCATTTCAAAGGCATTCAGTAGGGTTAAGGTCAGGACTCCTAATAAAGCTGGCTTTGTGCCACAGTCATATTGGAATAGAAACAGTCCCCAAGACTGTTCCCATGGGGAAGGCTAGAACCCCTGTGATCCAAAAGAACATATGTGAGGTCAGGTACTGATGTTGGATGAGAAGACCTGGCTCGCCATGGGGATGAGGTCAGGTGATGAGTAGGGTTGAGGTCAGGTGATCAGTAGGGATGAGGTCGGGTGATCAGTAGGGATGAGGTCGGGTGATCAGTAGGGATGAGGTCGGGTGATCAGTAGGGATGAGGTCGGGTGATCAGTAGGGATGAGGTCGGGTGATCAGTAGGGTTGAGGTCAGGTGATCAGTAGGGTTGAGGTCAGGTGATCAGTAGGGTTGAGGTTAGGTGATCAGTAGGGTTGAGGTCAGGTGATCAGTAGGGTTGAGGTCAGGTGATCAGTAGGGTTGAGGTCAGGTGATCAGTAGGGATGAGGTCAGGTGATCAGTAGGGATGAGGTCAGGTGATCAGTAGGGATGAGGTCAGGTGATCAGTAGGGATGGGGTCAGGATATTTCAATAAAGATTGTGTGGGAGCACTGCACGGGGGATATATGGCACATCAGCATTGCAACGCACAGCAGCCACTGCGTTGTAACACAATGGTTGGTGTGAATGGACTCTAAAGCAATAACACTGGGTACTTTTGCTTTAACTCTTTTCATTCGCCCCTTTTCTTGCCATTCATCCAGTTAATTCCTTTGTGACAGCAATATAACTTTATAACCCAAATATAGAATGCACCTCGCTGTGAGAACATTAAAACGTGGTTCTAAATCCTAAACGTTTTTCACCTTAAAGCGGAGGTCCGCCCACTTCACGAAAAACTAAAAGTCAGCAGCTACAAATACTGTAGCTGTAGCTGTGGCCTTTTAATATATGGACACTTACCTTTCCAGCGAGCCTGCGATGTCGGCACCCCAGCCGATCTTCAGTTCGGCTGTTGAGTGCAGCTGTCGCCATTGCCAGTAAGGAAACCCAGCAGTGAAGCCCTTCGGCTTCATGACCGAGTCCCTACTGCGCATGCGCGAAGCGCGCTGCGCTTTCTAATTGGCCCGGCAGCAGAGAAAGGAGGAGGGGGGGCCGAGTTTCGCCACGGCATCATCTCCGGAGGTGGGGAAGGGGACCTGTCAAAAACAGGTCCCCGTTTCCGCCCCCCCCGGAAAGGTGACAAATGTGGGGAGGGGGGGGGGGGGGACGAATAAGCGGAAATTCCACTTTTGGGTGGAATGCCGATTTAAGGCATTCCCTGCAATAAAGGTAAAAAACGTCCCAGTACTTGTATCAACCCCCCTTATATTTACACGAGTCCGATCTTGATCCAACGCTGTGCCCATCTGTAGCAGTGCTCTCCGCTCTCTCTCTCCTAACAGGACACAGAGGCAGCAGCAGGAGCCATTGCTGTTGTCAATCAAATCCAGCGAGGAGAAGAGCAGGAGCAGGGGCTGAGCTGTGCGTCAATAGACGCGCACAGCCTGGCTCGGGAAGTGGCTCCCTATGGCAGCACACAGGAGGAGGAGCCCAGAGCGCCGGTGGAGGACCAGGGAAGAGGACAATTAGGCATGTGCAGCTGAGTGTGTTCCTAATTCTGAGAGTCGCTGCCATTAAAAACAATTAGTCAGATTAGGGGTTAACTTACACCAGATGCAGAAGAATGCGTTTTTAAAAAAAATGCAGTACAGTATGGACACAGCATATGCAAGAAACACAAATGCATTAAAAAAAAAAAAAAAAAAAAAAAAAACCCGTGTGCAAAAAAATAAAATAAAATGCAGCTCGCCATCTTTACGCTTAATGAGGTTCAGGGCAGGAGGAGACATTCCCATCGGTTATCTCAGATTGCGGCACTTCTCTCCACAGGATGACTGATTCCCTCTTCTCGGTTTATGGCGTCAATGCCCACATTTTGGGGGATTTTGGCATGCGGTGAATGGCGGCGAATAAAATTTCACCACCAGATGGCAGCAGAGTCCTCCGGCGGAGCGGCCTTGGCAGCAGCGAGGGGCTTCTCTCTTCCCCTCCTTCCCAGGCAAGTGGCATCGCATCTCGCTGAGTAAGAAGCATGTGGGCAGCACAAAATGTGTGTGTGGGAGTCGGGAACAAGGCTTTCATTTTCAATTGCTCTCACCCCCTTCCCCCCTCCGCCTCCTCCTCTCCCGAGGAATAGGTGGGCTGCGAACGCTGGAAGTCACAGGCGCAGCGATAAATAAACCATAACGCATGCAGGCCAAATAAAAGGTGTGCATCCCAAGGCTGCAGCATGAGCCCCAATGCAACCGTTAACTGGCTCCATAACTGCAGCAAAGCCGCTGTGTGACGCGAGTAACGGCCAATCGGACTGTGCTGCCTGCTGATCTTTTTTATTATTATTATTTTTTATTATTATTAATTTAGTATCTAGGCAATATCATCTTTATGTAGCACCCACTATTTTTACAAAGTTCCATTTTGGAAGAAATACAAACTACACATTCTATTGTGGGTCACTTTTTATATGCCTGGTTTTTCTACCTTTTTGTGATGTGTTCCATTCCACGGAGTCATGCCGGGTTTTCCCTTTTTCATTTTTAATTCACCTGTTTTGGTTAATCATGTGACTTTTCTATATACTATTTAAGGATTACTTATTTTGTTTTTTTATCAGCCATGACTAAGGACTAATGTCTGAAACGTGTAGGATGTTTTACAGCTTTGTACTTGTATTTAACGTCTTCCCGTCCAGCGCAATAGCTGAATGATGGCTACAGTGTGGACCTACATAGCCGCAATAGACGTCCTCCCCATTGCATGCCCCCTGCGAGCCCCCTGCAGGGCATGCTCTGTGATCCCCGAATCAATTAGACTTGGATGATCACGGATCCCGGCCCGTTACCATGTGATTAGCTGTCAGCCAATGAGTATTCCCCATTTATCACCACCCTCTGAACTCGCCCTTGTAGCCAGTTTTCAATCCATGTACTCACCCTATGGTCCATGCCAACGGACATTATTTTGTACAGTAAACGTTTATGGGGAACTTTGTCAAAGGCTTTTGCAAAATCCAGATACACCACGTCTACGGGCCTTCCTTTATCTAGATGGCAACTCACCTCCTCATAGAAGGTTAGTAGATTGGTTTGGCAAGAACGATTCTTCATGAATCCATGCTGATTACTGCTAATGATACCGTTCTCATTACTAAAATCTTGTATATAGTCCCTTTTCATCTCCTCTAAGAGTTTACATACTATTGATGTTAGGCTAACTGGTCTGTAATTCCCAGGGATGAATTTTGGGCCCTTTTTAAATATTGGTGCTACATTGGCTTTTCTCCAATCAGCTGGTACCATTCCAATCAGTAGAGTGTCAGTAAAAATTAGGAACAATTGTCTGGCAATTACTTGACTGAGTTCCCCAAGTACCCTCGGATGTGAAGGCCATCTGGTCCCGGTGATATTTTAATTTTACGTTTCCCAAGTCTAATTTTAATTCTGTCCTCAGTTAACCATGGAGGTGCTTCCTGTGATGTGTCATGAGGATAAACACTGCAGTTTTGGTTACTGAAGCCCCCGATTCCCTTGTGAAGACTGAGGAGAAGAATAAATTAAATACCTTCGCCATCTCCTCATCCTCCTGGTGTCAGGAAAACCTGTCAGAAGTGAGTCATGCAGATAGCAGAGGAAGGAGGCAGCAGACAGAAATGACACTTGGGGGGGGGGTTGATTTACTAAAAGCAAATAGACTGTGCACTCTGCAAATGTGGTTGCTGCAGAGCTTAGTAAATGAGGTGAAGCTTCACTTTGCAAGGAATACCCAATCAAAAGAAAAAAAAAAAAAAAAGAAAAAAAAGACAGCATTTTTGCTTGCACATGATTGGATGGTGGAAGTCAGCAGAGCTTCCCCTCATTTACTAAGCTGTGGAGCAACTGCCCTTGCAGAGTACACAGTCTATGTTCCTTTAGTAAATCCACCCCATAGTGCTCTGGACTGAGACAAGTACACACTATAGAGGGATATGCTTTGTTAAGTTAAGCTTAGATAAAACAGCATTTCCTTTCATTACAATAATAATAATACTATTCAAAGAAATATATAAAAATATAAATAAAAATAAAGAACAACAATCATCACCATCTCTCATCAGTGGGACTCCATGAATAACAATGTGACATGGATTTCTTCCTCCCAGAATCCTTTGCATCGCTCACCTTGCTGTGATAGGCCATGGCGCTCTTGGCGACTGCGCATTGTTTCTCCACCAGAAAGCAGTACCGCCGCCTCTCCTCGGTCAGCGCCATCTTATATCCGTCCGATACGAAGTTCTCCAGCTCGCTCTGCTTGTTGCTGATCGCTTCGATGTACTGGAAGGAGAGAAGCAGATGAATCAGACACAGAACATACACATGGGGGATTTAAAGGGACAGTACACTCTCTGTTTTTCTTTTTTTTGTTTGTTTTTTTTACACTTCCAGCAGCTGATTGAATCTCTTCCTGAGTCTGCATCTTCTATATCTATTATCCTTGTCTATGTTCCTCTATAAACTGATCACATGACTGCTGCCCCGGGTCTCCTGTGTCACGGTGACTCCTTCCTCTTGCAGCATCCTATGGGGTCACTCTTGCATGCCGAGTCTAGAGTTGTCTCCCTACACTGTGTGCATGTATAGAAACACACAGCCCCATAGCCTAGGGTGGAAAGGCACTCCCTTTCTCCTCCTCACTTCTCCAAGCTAACAGACTGGCCAGAGACTGCACTGTTCACTGTTAAATTTCTCCTTGTGCAGGGTGACTGGTCTAGTCTCCACCCCCTCCTGTAGTTTTCTGTAGTGGGTGGAGCCTGCTGTGCCCCTCCCATAGCACTGCTTTCTCTCATTGTGCAGGCTGACTAGTCTTGTCTCCGCCCTCTCCCATAGTTTTCTGTAGTGGGTGGAGCCTGTTGCAACCCTCCCACAACACTGCTCTCTTTGTGCAGGATGACTGGTCTTGTCTCTGCCCCCTCCCATAGTTTTCTGTAAAGGGTGGAGCCTGTTGGGCCCCTCCCACAGAACTGCTCTCTCTTTGTGCAGGATGACTGATCTTGTCTCTGCCCCCTCCCATAGTTTTCTGTAGTGGGCGGGGCCTGCAGGGCCCCTACACCAACACTGATTTCTCTCCTTGTGCAGGGTGACTGGTCTTGTTTCTGCCCCCTCCCAGTTTTCTGTAGTGGGTGGAGCCTGCTGGGCCCCTCCCACAGCACTGCTTTTTCTCGTTGTGCAAGTTGACTGGTCTTGTCTCCGCCCCCTCCCATGGTTTTCAGTAGTGGGTGGGGCTTGCTGGGCCCCTCCCACAGCACTGCTTTCTCTCCTTGTGCAGGGTGACTAGTCTGGTCTCTGCCCCCTCCTGTAGTGGGTGGAGCCTGCTGGGCCCCTCCCACAGCCCTGCTCTCTCTCCTTGTGCAGGTTGACTGGTCTTGTCTCTGCCCCCTCCTGTCATTTTCTTCAAGCAACCTACAGTGGGTGGAGCCTGTTGGGCTCCTTCCACAGCACTGCTCAGGCTATACAGAGCACAGTGATGTCACTACTACATTTACACGGTAATATCTGGGTTTGTAGAGGCATTTGATGCACACGGAGTGGATTTCTATCCTTTGTGGCCATTGAGGAATATATATTTCTATGTGTGGTTTTTGTACTAAGAGTTCCGTTTTAATGTGTATGTAAACCCCAACATGCACGCCATAATCAGCACTCCTGACCAGGCACGCCCCCCTCCTCCTCTGTGTAAGGACACTTATGTTGGAGGTGTGGCTGCAACTCAACTCCGCCAACACAGAGCTCTGTAGTGTAGAGAAGGTGCAAAAACATTCTCACAGGTATAATAAAGCATTTCCAATCCGTTACAAAGTATGACAACGTGTGCCGTCCCGGACTGGAGAGATCACATGTGACATGGATGTGGACTTTCGTCTACTGGAAAATCATACAAGCATGGTGACGGGGACTGGGGTACTTATACTTGGTCCATCTGGCCGAAACTAGATGGGCCCCTTTCTCTGGAGGGTCTTCCGAAACAGACCCACCCAAGTACTAGGTGGGGCTCCCCTGAAGGAAGACCCCATGAGAGAGGGCAAACTAAGCCAGAAGGCCATGTCCACCCCCTCCCAAGACTTTCAGAGCAGGCCCAAGGACCTATACCCTACCAGTCACACGTGCAAAACCGTGTACAAACGTAAAAATACAAAAAGTGACAAAGTGCTTAAATAAAAGAAAGTGGGGGAGAAGGAAGTGGAGAGAAGAGTGAAAAGTGACCATTGTGAGAAACAATGACCAGGCCCCCCGGCCAGGAATCAAAAATTCTTCCGGTCCCAGCCAGCCAAAAGGCCCGGCCCAGGAGGCAGGTGAGAAAAAAAAAAGTGTGGTATGGTGCAGTGACCATGGTGCCATAAATCAGAGTGACCCTCACTCACTGTGATCTTACGGCACCCCTGGACTGCCACTCCAGGGGCACATACACCATGGGCTTCTTTCCAACCCTGGCCCAGGACCTGTGCAGGAGCAGAGCAGGGAGACTCCCATGACAAGCCAGGAGCAGAGCAGGGAAAGCCCCATGACCAGCCAGGACCTGTGCAGAAGCAGAGCAGGGAGACTCCCATGACCAGCCAGGACCTGTGCAGGAGCAGAACAGGGAGACTCCCATGACAAGCCAGGAGCAGAGCAAGGAGCAGAGTAGGAAGACTCCCATGACCAGCCAGGAGCAGAGCAGGAAGACTCCCATGACCAGCCAGGAGCAGAGCAAGGAGCAGAGCAGGAAGACTCCCATGACCAGCCAGGAGCAGAGTAGGAAGACTCCCATGACCAGCCAGGAGCAGAGCAGGAAGACTCCCATGACGAGCAGAGCAGAAAGACTCCCATGACCAGCTAGGAGCAGAGCAGAAAGACTCCCATGACCAGCTAGGAGCAGAGCAGAAAGACTCCCATGACCAGCTAGGAGCAGAGCAGAAAGACTCCCATGACCAGCTAGGAGCAGAGCAGAAAGACTCCCATGACCAGCTAGGAGCAGAGCAGAAAGACTCCCATGACCAGCTAGGAGCAGAGCAGAAAGACTCCCATGACCAGCTAGGAGCAGAGCAAGGAGCAGAGCAGGAAGACTCCCATGACCAGATAGGAGCAGAGCAAGGAGCAGAACAGGAAGACTCCCATGACCAGCCAGGAGCAGAGCAAGGAGCAGAGCAGGAAAACTCCCATGGCCAGCCAGGAGCAGAGCAAGGAGCAGAGCAGGAAGACTCACATGACCAGCCAGGAGCAGAGCAGGAAGACTCCCATGACCAGCCAGGACCTGTGCAGGAGTAGAGCAGGAAGACTCCCATGACCAGCCAGGGGCAGAGCAAGAAGCAGAGTAGGAAGACTCCAATGACCAGCCAGGAGCAGAGCAAGGAGCAGAGCAGGAAGACTCCCATGACCAGCCAGGAGCAGAACAGGAAGACTCCCATGACCAGCCAGGAGCAGAGCAGGAAGACTCCCATGACCAGCCAGGAGCAGAGCAAGGAGCAGAGCAGGAAGACTCCCATGGCCAGCCAGGAGCAGAGCAGGAAGACTCCCATGACCAGCCAGGAGCAGAGCAGGAAGACTCCCATGAAAAGCCAGGACCTGTGCAGGAGCAGAGCAGGAAGACTCCCGTGACCAGCCAGGAGCAGAGCAGGAAGACTCCCATGACCAGCCAGGACCTGTGCAGGAGCAGAGCAGGTAGACTCCCATGACCAGCCAGGACCCATGCAGGAGCAGAGCAGGAAGACTCCCATGACCAGCCAGGACCTGTGCAGGAGCAGAGCAGGGAGACCTCCCATGACCAGCCAGGACCTGTGCAGGAGCAGAGCAGGGAGACCTCCCATGACCAGCCAGGACCTGCTAGCAGAGATCCTCATATCTGTGCAGCCGCAGGCTCAGGGCACCCAGGAGGAGCGAAGGTTCTTTATTATCTCCGGCTAATTATAATGAGTCTAATTAGAGAAGTCAGCAGTCTGATGCCGTCCTCCAAGGATCCCAAACCCAACAATGGAGGAAAAGCATTCGTTCGGAGAAAGAGAAACACTCTGAACTTTACTATTAAAAAAAAGGGACAGAAAACTCGGCAACACCAATAAACACCCGGGAGGACCAAAAATTCCCAGGAAATCGCCCCATTTCCAGCATTCTGTGAATGGAATGGTGTCAGCCATTCCCAGCTGTTTTTTTTTTTCAGAACTATTAAATTCCTCCCACTGTCCTCATTTCTGCAACATAGGGACTCAGCATCCGAATAAGAACTAGGAGGGCCAATTACTCTCTATAACTACTTGCCAACCAGTCACATATCTGGTACGTCATTGGCTTCAAGTGGTTGTAGCGGGAGGATATGCAGCTGCAGACATCACCCCGGTACCGTTTGTTAGAGCCGGTGGTCGGCTCTCTTGTAATAGTAATCGGAGCGGCTAACTAGCCACTGGATTGCTATTACAAGCAGCGGGAGCATCTGCTGCTCTCTTGGGCTCTCCCATCCCACTGAGAGACCCGAGCAACCAACCAGCTGGCTGGGCGAGACCTATACAAAGCCGGTGTTCTTTCGAGATCGAAATCTCTCCGATTACGTCACTTCCGGCGACTCTCCAGCAGCACATTTCTTGGCTGTACTGCCCAAGCGTGCACACTGGCACCCGACAGAATAACAGAAACCCATTTGTGATGTACCTTGCGCATGCGCACTGCAGCAACTGGAAGATCCAACAGGGTTTCTGTTATTCCGTCGGGTGCACACGCACGGGCAGTAGAGCCAAGTAGTCGAAATCTGCTTCAACAGAACACCGGAACCGGCTTTGATCGGCTCTCCGGTATATTAACCCGTAAGCGATGACATGACATCACTTGGATGTCACTGACGCCATTTTTTTGAAAATCAAAAGTATTCAAAAACGTTGATCTTGGTGTTTTGAATGCTTTTAAGTGAAGAGGAGGGATTTGGGGTCTTACACCAATAAAAGTGATAAAAAAAAAATAAAAAATAAAATTTAAGGCAACAGTGTAAAAAAAATAAAAAAATTATTTAAATGAAAGAAAAATAAATAAAATTAAAGCAACAGTGTAAAAAATAAATAAATATTTAAATTAAAGAAAATAAATATAATTAAAGCAACAGTGTAAAAAATAAATATTTAAATTAAAGAAAATAAATATAATTAAAGCAACAGTGTAAAAAATAAAGTAAAAAAAAAAAAAAACTAAAGCAACAGTGTAAAAATTTTTTAAATGTGTGTGTAAAATGTAAAATGCCCCCGTGCTAGTGTGCAAAGGCAAACGCGTGCGTCGGTCCCACACACACGCAAACGGCTTGTGACGTATCGCTGCGAGCGTCAGATCATGGGCAGTAATTCCAGCACCAGATCCCCTCTGTACATCTAAGGTTGTAACCTGTAAAGGCTTTTCAAGTGTTGCCTATGGATAGTGAAATTTACATCGTTTGTTGCCATTGTGCGGGCGAGCGCAATATTAAAAAGTGTGACATGTTTGGTATCTACTTACTCTGAATAACTTAATGTTTTATATTTTACAAAAAAAATTGGGTTATGCATTTTTTTTTATTTTAGAATTAAAAATAAACCCAAAAATTGTGTTTAAAAACAAAAAAATTGCTGTGCAAATACCGTGTGACATAAAATATTGCAGCACCCACCAATGTATTCTCCAGGGCCTCTGCTTTAAAAAAAATATCATTTTTTGGGGGGCGGTTCCAAGTAATTTTCAATAAAAAAATACTGATTGTTGCATGTGAACAAAAAGTGCCAGAAACAGAAAAAGGCGGGGTCTTCAAGTTGTTAAAGAGGAACTTCTCACTCCTTTTACTTTCTCCTCCCCCTTCCACACCCAGTGAAACAACCACCCCTCTGCCGCATAATGCCGAGTCCCACACTGCCATTAGGGAGCCGGCTGTCTCTTCCGGGTTCTTTGCTTCCCCCCTCCCCCTCAATGACACGTGGGGGCGGAGATTCCACCGCAAAGAATGACCCAAAGCCTCCTGAATGTGCAATGTTCCTCCAGACTAACTCCCGCCCATCAAGGCGTTTTGATATTTGCATAATTCCTCCCACTGCATCAGGACTGAGTGCTCTGGAGAGGAGTGCTGAGGCCGGGTGCTGAGATGTTTGCAGGAAGCTATGCACCCTTCCCACCAGCCATGATCTGCCTGCATTGCATAGAGAAGCACAGAGACCCAGTGATATTTTTTGCCCTCAGTGTTCCTTTAGGGAGATCTCCTTTCAATTCAAAAGAAGTGAGACCTTTAGTCCCACCCCCCCCCCCCCCTATACTGTATATGCATTATGTCAGTGGAGAAGCAATTTTTTTGCAGTTCTGGTGACAACCTGGGGTCCCCTCACTTTGGAGGGAATTCTTTTCACTTTCGGTTGTGGCTATAGAACAGGAAGTGAAGGGAAATCTCTCTAATGAGACACCTGACAGGGGGTCTAACCCTCCATTACTTTCTCCAAAATTAAAAAAAAAAAAAAAAAAAAAAAAAGTTCTGCCTTCAGTTCTACTGTTTACTATCTACTGAAACTTTCTGCTCAGTGATTGGTTTATGATGGAATATGTGCAGTTAGGGCCTCCCACTGTCAGCCTGATTTCTGGTGTGCAGAGGTGATGGGAAGCCCAAACCCATCCCCGCCCCATGAAGCCCAAACCCCCGACCCCCCCCATGAAGCCCAAACCCATCCCCGCCCCATGAAGCCCAAACCCATCCCCGCCCCATGAAGCCCAAACCCATCCCCGCCCCTTGAAGCCCAAACCCAACCCCGCCCCATGAAGCCCAAAACCAACCCCGCCCCATGAAGCCCAAAACCAACCCCGCCCCATGAAGCCCAAACCCATCCCCGCCCCATGAAGCCCAAACCCATCCCCGCCCCACGAAGCCCAAACCCATCCCCGCCCCACGAAGCCCAAACCCATCCCCGCCCCATGAAACCCAAACCCATCCCCGCCCCATGAAGCCCAAACCCATCCCCACCCCATGAAGCCCAAAACCATCCCCGCCCCATGAAGCCCAAACATATCCCCCCCAATGAAGCCGCTTCTTCATGGATGAAGGTTTTTGGATGGATTGTTCTGTGCGGAGTTCTCCGAGTCTCCTGTAATAATTCTTCAATAAAGCTGCGACCAGCCAGACCAGAGAGCCGCTAGAAAACCTGAATTGGCGTCCCGCTGAGCGAGGAGTCTGAGCGATCGTCCACCGCTGAGCGAGGAGACAGAACACAGAACTGGGTCAGGACACGGATGGCAGAGCCCGCTAACCCGGAGTCATTACAGAACACCCCCGCTGGGGCCGGCATCCATCAGCCTTTCATTTACAGGAGTCCCTGAAGGATGAGCCCGCTGAGCGGCTGACATTACAGAGGCTGGAGAAGGACGATCGTATAGAGAAATGCACCCCCCCACCCCCGATGGAAAGAGAACTAATCTGAACATCTTCTGATATCAGATCGCTGCTCTCCCCGCCACACATCACAATCCACCTTCATTGCAGCAGAACTCCAAACACAACTAAAATCAATCGCTTGTTAAATAAAGTACAATGGTAAAAAAAAAAAAAGCAACACTAGCTGCAATATTCGCCTTAGTTTCTGAGCGAGAGATATTTCCAAAAATATCTGACCCTTCCCCCACCGCCCAATCTGACCCCACCCCCCACAAAAAAATAAAAAAATACTTGAAATGTTTACTATTCTTGACTTTCAGTTGTTGCAGAGGACGATCTATACTCTGCGAGGAGGTGGAGTATGAGGAGTATATGAGCGGGAGAATATCCTGCTGGAGAGGAAAGCTCTTCATACAGCTTCCTTCTGTGATGGCTCTGCATCCGACTGGGAACCGCCCATGAGCAGCAGGAGGATCCGGGCCACGGAGCACATACCGCATCTAATGAGCCAGAAGAAGCTCGGTGACCATCATGCAGCAAAATATTCCATCTTCTGGCAGAAAAGGAGAGAAAACCCCACCTGACCGTCTCTTCCTCCACCCCATCCCACCCGACTGTCCCTTCCTCCACCCTACTCCGACCTGACCGTCCCTCCCTCCACCCCAACCTGACTGTCTCTTCCTCCACCGCCACCCAAACCAACCGTCCCTTCCTCCACCCCGACCCAATCCTTTCTTCCTCCACCCCATCCCGACCCGACTGTCCCTTCCTCCACCCTATCCCACCCGACCGTCCCTTCCTCCACCCTACTCCGACCGTCCCTTCCTCCACTCTACTACGACCCGACCGCCCCCTCCTCCACCCCATCCTGACCCAACCTTCCCTTCCTCCACCCCAACCAGACTGTCTCTTCCTCCACCGGCACCCAAACCAACCGTCCCTTCCTCCACCCCGACCCAATTGTTCCTTCCTCCACCCCATCCCAACCCGACCCGACCATCCCTTCCTCCACCCTATCCCACCCGACCGTCCCTTCCTCCACCCTATCCCACCCGACCGTCCCTTCCTCCACCCTATCCCACCCGACCGTCCCTTCCTCCACCCTATCCCACCCGACCTTCCCTTCCTCCACCCTACTCCAACCCAACTGTCCCTTCCTCCACCCTACTATGACCTGACCGTCCCTTCCACCACCCTACTCCGACTGTCACTTCCTCCACCCTACTCTGACCCGACCGTGCCCTCCTCCACCCTACTCCGACCGCCCCTTCCTCCACCCTACTCCGACCCGACCGTCCCTTCCTCCACCCTACTCCGACCCGACCGTCCCCTCCTCCACCCTACTCCGACCGTCCCTTAGTCCACCCTACTCCGACCCGACCGTCCCTTCCTCCACCCTAATCCGACCTAACCGTCCCTTCCTCCACCCTACTCCGACCAGACCGTCCCTTCCTCCACCCTACTCCGACCAGACCGTCCCTTCCTCCACCCTACTCCGACCCGACCATCCCTTCCTCCACCCTACTCCGACCCGACCGTCCCCTCCTCCACCCTACTCCAACTGTCCCTTCCTCCACCCTACTGTCCCTTCCTCCACCCTACTCAGACCGTCCCTTCCTGCACCATACCCCGACTGTCCCTTCCTCCTCCCCAGCCCAACCCAACCATCCCTTCCTCCACTGGCTCCCACGCTAACCATCCCTTCCTCCACCTTACCCTGACCCATCCGTCTCTTTCTCCACCCCAACTTGACCACCGCACCCGGACCATCCCTTCCTTCACACCAATCCGTCCGCTCCCCTTCTCCACCCCACCCTGACCGCCCCTTCCTCCACCATCACCCCACCCTGACCCTACCCATGACCTCGAAACGCGTTGGATATCGCTCTATATACTAATATAAGAGTAATTCATAATAGTGGTTGTGATTTTACGATGAACAATACGTCATATATTTTATATCTATTTTTGTACCCTGTTTGACACAATTATTGAAGTGTCTTTTACATGTTTGCTGTAATAAAAATACTTTTTAATTATCTCTTTACGCCCTTTTGGAGTTATTGCCCTTTAAAGTCCCACCAGAGGGTTATTTTTCTGTAATCCCGCAGTCAGAGTACATGTGTGTCACTTCTCTTCATTCATGTGTCAGGAGACACTCCAAACGTTCCTGTGAGGGAGGAGAAGAGCGCCGGGCTCCTGCAGACGATGCGGCTGTTCATTAGCATCGGCTGGGAGAGGATTATGTGATCCGGATAAACAGATTAGGAGAGCGCGGCCCTCGCCACCAAGGAGGCGCCAATCCCGCCAGTGAATGCTTCTGTCACCGCGCTTGAGGATCCCGAAGGATGACTACAGCTGACAGCAGAACCGGAGCCTGAAATAGAAACTGTCTGTGCTGCCCCACAGCCACTAATGAGATCCACACCTTCCCTGGAGACCAGAGGAGGAATCTGGTTGGCTACTAGAGGACAATGGAGACTGCGTTTAGACATAAGTAATAGTTCAAACAGCACATTGCATTCTGTGATCTGTGTTCTGGTCTATGTCCCCGCCCCCCCCATAAAAAAGTCTCCCTTCTGTGGCTGCAACTTCCACTATGTGAGTTCAGGGTCTTGCTCTATTCTCCCCCATACAGCGTCTCCCTTCCCTAGCAGCATTACATGAATTCTGTGTCCTGGTCTACCCCCACACCCCCTACAAAGTCTCCCTTCTGTGGCTGCAATTTACTCCATGTGAGATCAGGGTCTTGTACCATATCCCCCCCCGAGTCTCTCTTCTGTGGCAGCATTATGTGAAATTCATGTTCTGGTATACACCCCCCCCCCCCAACTGGAATCCATTCTGTGGCTGCAACTTGCACCATGTGAGATCAGGGCCCTGAACCATGCCCCTCCCCCCTACAGAGACTCCCTTCTTTGTCAGCACATCGCATTATGTGTAATCAAAGTTCTGGCTGATTTTGCGGCAAGAAATGTTTATATATATATATTTATTATTATTATTATTAATATATATTTTTTATGATTTTGCATCAAGAATTTTTTTTTTAATAATAATATAAAAATGTTATACATTATCTCATACTCTAGAGCGAGCGAGCGAGAGAGAGAGAGAGAATATACATTTTTTATTTTTTTATATTATTATTAAAAAAAAAAAAAAAAAAAATCTTCATACAAAATCAGCCAGAACTAACTATATATATATAAATATAAAATACATTACACACACACATATACATACATATACATACATATATATATATATATTATATATATATATATATATATATATATATATATATATATATATATATATATATATATATATATACATACATACACATACACACATATACATACACACACTTGGGATTCTGCTCTGCTCCTTGAAAACATCCAGCATGGAAAGCAAGAGCAGTTGGTGACGACATGTGAGCCGTGCTGACAACAAATCTCACTGGGGAGTCCACTGACTCGGTCTCCATCCAGAACTAAAACCCCCTCCGGACTTCTCCACCCACCCCCCACCCCCCCTTTAAAAAAAATAAAAGAAAAAATAGATCTGGTATTTAGCAGTTTGACAAAAATTAATTTTTTTTATCCATAATGGTTATTATTCCTCCTCATCCCAGACTGAGAGCCCCTCCAGCACAGGACCCCCAGCCCCCGTGTGTCAAGAAGACCCCACGGCGTATAGTCTACGCTTCATATCATTGGCCGAGACAATACAAGACGCACCTCAGGCGCTCACCGATCCGCGCTCAATACACCCAAATTGTACGCTGCAGATAACGGCGCACTTTCCATTCTCATCCCATACTTTATTTTTAGAATAATTAACTTTGTAATTGAACATTAGAGAGGTTGTGCGACTCATTTTACTGCAGATAATTACCCGGGGGATGGGGAGAGCACGGAGGTATAACTAGTCACTGTGCAAACGAGAACACCCCCTCCTCGCCCTTCATTAATTGCTAAAAATTAAAGCGGTCATAAAAACTGGAGTACGGCGACCTTCAAATCTTCCAAATCTCCCTCCGCGGACCGCGAGAAAAACGGGAAACTCTGCTGAAGCCTGGAGCTGAAATATTGGAGACACTGTAGTAGTAGTATACTGTCTCTCTCTCTCTCTCTCTCTCTCTATATATAGAGATATATATATATATATATATATATATATATATATATATATATATATATCTATATATCTATATCTCTCTCTCTATAGATATCTATCTATCTATATATATTATATTATGTTTTATTTTATTTTTTTACACTCACACAGAATGTTCTACTTGAAAGAGTAACTCCACTTTTATTGAGAATAAACCCCTCCCCCCCTCCAGGTGATCTCTGTACATTGCAGGGATTGTAACAAATTTTGTTGCAGATTCCTCCCTTTTGTTATTCTGAAGAAATAGCTGTTTGTTTCTCTGTGCCCATAAGCAGAGTGACTGAATGGGAGGGACTTTATAATCCTCAATCAGCTGCTGCACCTGTAGGGCTCTGAGGAAAGTGGCAGGGTCTGCATTCTTTTAGATGACATTTGTGTTGCAGGGGATGCCCAAAATCTGACTTGTTAGTGCAGACTTCTGGGAAAAATCAGTGAGCCAATCACGCAGGAAATTACATTTCTGGGGGGAGTTCTGTATACCATCTGTGTGCAGAGCGCCTCCAGTTGGCCGTATTGCATTTTACAGAAAATGTCATGTTCAACAACATTCAATTACAATGACGTGTCGCAATTTTAGGAGAGCGCTCTCTCTCTATGAGAGAGAGAGAGAGAGAGAGAGAGAGAGAGGAGAGAGAGAGAGAGAGAGAGAGAGAGAGAGAGAGAGAGAGAGAGAGAGAGAGAGAGAGAGAGAGAATGAGAATATTATATATATATATACATATACACACACACACATCTCTCTCACACCCTCTCTCTCTCTATCGAGATATCTATCTCGATTGATAGATCTATCTATCGAGATAGATCAATAGATATCTCGATAGATAGAGATATCTCGATAGGTAGATAAAAATTTGTATTATTTTTTTTGCCATTTTCCCACGAAAATGGAGCATATAAAACGTCCCTAATCTTTTGCAGACTTTCTTTATAGTAAACCTTTCATTCCTCTGTGCCTCCCCCCATTTCTTTCCAGTTCCATGATTAATCAAGAATGACCCATCCCCCCACCTGCTGCCTCCTCACCCCCAGAGAGGCACCGAGACCCAAGCATTGGGCAAATTCAATGGAGTGCAGGTGTAGACACATCCCAGGTTAGTCTCACCAGTGACCTGCGACGGGTCTGCGCATGCAGAGCATTCCTTCTAAGCATGCAGAGACACCGCAGGTCTCCAGGACCCAACAGAGACTGTGTTGTCTGCGCATGCGTTGGGAATCTCAAAAGACCCAGCAGAGACTGCGTGGCATTCTGAACATGTGCAGGATGGAAACCTAAGAGAACTTTCAAGATGGCGATGCAGAAGCAGACCGGCGCCAGGAGAACTGCAGCTGCACAGAAAACAATGCCGGACTCCACAGACCGGACTTATTACTGTACGGGGACAAGCATTAGAAAGACGAACATCTAGAAAGGAGCACCAGACCAAAACCGGGCGAGTCCAAGATAATAAGTCATATAAAAACTGCCAACGCGTTTCGGGGGCAACATCCCTCCCCCTTCATCAGGGCCCAACACAGGATGGACTCTCAGATCTATAATTATAGAATAAGTACTGACTTCTCCACACGGAGGAACCGCCTGACCACAGTTCCAGGTCCATCCAAGTTTAATTTTATCCTGTGTGGAGTCCTGATGAAGGGGGGGGGGGGGGGGGGAGGGTCGCTTCCCCTGAAACGTGTTGGCAGTTTTTCTCTGACTTTGGTACCAACAAATACAATTATCTTGGACCCATCTGGTTTTGGTCTGTTTTTTTTTTTTTTTACCACTTGCTGCTCAACGTAGGTTTATAAAAGCCCAATTAGCAAGTGGTCATATCAGGACTATGGCTGTAGCTGCACAGTTTTATGACCCTGGCAGAGTTTTATTCAGCTAGTGATTGGCTGTTGTGTAAAATAGGGATCTGGGCAGCTTTACAGCCTCCTGATCACATTTACAGTGCTGGGAAGGACCCCCCCCCCCCCCCCGCCCTCCCCTCCTACTGCCCAGAGCGGCGCCCAGGCTCTCCCATCCCTCCAGAGAGCCCAGGACTGTGGTCAATGGTCAGGATGGCTTACCACAGAGGAGATGGAGGAATGTCTGTCCCCCCCATCTCCTCCATGATGAATGAAGCTGAAAATCGATGAGGATTTTTGTCACTTCCCAGTTTCAAAGCCGTCATTCTTTGGCAGTTATAGGGAGGGAAGCAGCTAATCAAGAATGATCTGTGATTGATTAGCTGCAGTGGAGATTAGAGGACACATTGGGGATACAATAGAGCCCTGATGTCTCCATAAAGAGTACCTGTCACCTGCCCAAAGCTTGCGCCCCTTGTGATAGCAATTAAATGAACAAAAAATGTCAAAAGTGTAAAATAAGCGCCACCTATGGACAGTTGTAGGTACTGTTTGTGGCCATTTCACAGGCATGGGCAATTGTGAGCGTGCTTCTTCTACTTCAAATTAAAAGAAAAAACAAAAAAAAAACAAACCCTGCCTGCATTTATTATGAAGAGTATATGGAATATCAGGGTACGTTCAAAATCTGGGAATTTGTGGGGTAACGACTGACCCACCTTACCCAGCCAGCTATAGACTCTGCTCTTTACCATTTGGTGGCTTGATGCCGGCATGGTTCTTTCCCGGACAATTCTAATGTAAAAAAGGGAGACCTCGGCTTTCACCGACAGGTTAGTAAGTTTCCCAGGGCTGAAGCCGGGAACTTTCTGTATAGACATTGATGGAGGGGCGAAGGTTTCCCTTCCGTGAATCATCAAATCCTTTGAAAGCAACAAACCCTTCACTGGTGTCCATTAATGTTTCGTCAGGAGGAGCAGAGTCCAGGCGCGGGGGGGGGGGGGGGGGGTGATTAGCCTGCCTAGTGGATTTAAGCATCTTAAAACAAAGCTTCAGCTGCATCTCATTCAATACGTTCTTAGGGAATCTGCCAGACTGATCAGGAATTACCGCATAATCAGGAGCTCAGGGGCTCCGAAACACCCTGGAGAGCAACTGGACCTCCCGCAGAATTATAGGCGGTGTTCCCTTTATTAGCGAGGATGGTTAATCTTTGGGCGGGGGGCAACTGCAGAACCCAACATCACTGAGGGACCACAGATAATATCTAGTATAGGTAATGCTTAGGGGTCCAAGGTACCTCCGGGAGAATAAGGGATTTCCATACACTCGGAAGGGCAGATACAGGGGGGGGGGGGGCATCTGTTACATTGTTGGCCAACCTTTGAGGCATTTTGGGGGGGGGGGGGGGGGGACTCAACTGCTGACACTGATATTACCAATGGGCCACACATGTAAACGCTTAGGGTTTTAAGGAAAAACCTGGAGAAGAAGGGAACTGCCATACCCTCAGAGCCAAGGGCAGGTACAGGGGGAACTCTATATTTATAATAGTTGGTCAACTTTTGAAGCATGGGGTGGGGAGGAACTAAACTACAGACCACAACATCACTGAGGGGCGACACAATATTTAGATGTTCCAAAACACTCAGGAGAAAAAAGGGACATCCAGAACCAAGGGCGGGTATGGGTGGAATCCTCTATTAATTGCACTGTTGGTCAACCTTTGAGACATCTGGAAGGGGCCAGTGCAATAAATAGAGAATTCTACCTGTATCCACCCTTGATTTGAGTATGGAAGTCCCCTTGTTCTCCAGAGTGTTCTTACAGCCCTCGAGCATTAATATACTGGATATTATTATACAGTATGCGGTCCCTTGTTAATGTCAGTCTGCAGTTAAACACACCCCCATGCCTCAAAGGTTGACCAACAGTGCAATGAATAGAGCATTCCACCTGTATCCACCCTTATATCTACTTATTGTACTGCTGGTCAAACTTTCAAGCATATAAGGGGGGCTTAACCGCAGACCCGGACATCACTGAGGGGCCACACATAATATTCGGTATAGGTAATGCTTGGGGGCTCTGAGAACAGTCTGGAGAATAACGGGATTTCCATCCACCCAGAAGGGCAGTAATGGGGGAATTCTCCATTTATCGACCTGTTGGACAATGTTTGGGACAATTTGGGCATACAGCTGACTCTGACATTACCAAGGGGCCACATATACATTATATCAAAAGTATTGGGACGCTTGCCTTTACACACACATGAACTTTAAAAGACATCCCAGTCTTAGTCCGTAGGGTTCAATATTGAGTTGGCCCACTCTTTGCAGCTATAACAGCTTTAACTCTTCTGGGAAGGCTGTCCACAAGGTTTAGGAGTGTGTCTATGGGAACATTTGACCATTCTTCCAGAAGCGCATTTGTGAGGTCAGGGACGAGAAGGCCTGGCTTGCAGTCTCTGCTCAAATTCACCACAAAGGTGTTCTATCGGGTTGAGGTCAGGACTCTGTGCAGACCAGTCAAGTTCCCCCACCCCAAACTCGCTCATCCATGTCTTTATGGACCTTGCTTTGTGCACTGGTGTGCAGTCATGTTGGAACAGGAAGGAGCAAACTGTTCCCACAAAGTTGGGAGCATGAAATGGTTTAAAATGTCTTAGTATGCTGACGCCTTAAGAGTTCCCTTCACTGTAACTAAGGGGCCAAGCCCAACTCCTGAAAAACAACCCCACACTATAATCCCCCTTCCACCAAATGATTTGGACCAGTGCACAAAGCAAAGTCCATAAAGACATGGATGAGCGACTTTGGGGTGGAGGAACTTGACTGGCCTGCACAGAGTCCTGACCTCAACCCGATAGAACACCTTTGTGATGAATTAGAGCGGAGACTGCGAGCCAGGCCTTCTCGTCCAACATCAGTGCCTGACCTCATAAAATGCACTTCTGGAAGAATGGTCAAACGTTCCCATAGACACACTCCTAAACCTTGTGGATAGCCATTAAAGTTCACGTCTATGTAAAAGGTGTCCCAATACTTTTGGTAATATAGTGTACAGTGGGGCAAAAAAGTATTTAGTCAGCCACCAATTGTGCAAGTTCTCCCACTTAAAAAGATGAGAGAGGCCTGTAATTGTCATCATAGGTATACCTCAACTATGAGAGACAAAATGTGGAAACAAATCCAGACAATCACATTGTCTGATTTTTGAAAGAATTTATTTGCAAATGATGGTGGAAAATAAGTATTTGGTCACCTACAAACAAGCAAGATTTCTGGCTCTCACAGACCTGTATCTTCTTCTTTAAGAGGCTCCTCTGTCCTCCACTCATTACCTGTATTAATGGCACCTGTTTGAACTTGTTATCAGTATAAAAGACACCTGTCCACAACCTCAAACACTCACACTCCAAACTCCACTATGGTGAAGACCAAAGAGCTGTCGAAGGACACCAGAAACAAAATTGTAGACCTGCACCAGGCTGGGAAGACTGAATCTGCAATAGGCAAGCAGCTTGGTGTGAAGAAATCAACTGTGGGAGCAATAATTAGAAAATGGAAGACATACAAGACCACTGATAATCTCCCTCCATCTGGGGCTCCACGCAAGATCTCACCCTGTGGGGTCAAAATGATCACAAGAACGGTGAGCAAAAATCCCAGAACCACACGGGGGGGACCTAGTGAATGACCTGCAGAGAGCTGGGACCAACGTAACAAAGGCTACCATCAGTAACTCACTACGCTGCCAGGGACTCAGATCCTGCAGTGCCAGACGTGTCCCCCTACTTAAGCCAGTACATGTCCGGGCCCGTCTGAGGTTTGCTAGAGAGCATTTGAATGATCCAGAAGAGGATTGGGAGAATGTCATATGGTCAGATGAAACCAAAGTAGAACTGTCTGGTAGAAACACAATTCGTCGTGTTTGGAGGAGAGAGAATGCTGAGTTGCAACCAAAGAACACCATACCTACTGTGAAGCATGGGGGTGGCAACATCATGCTTTGGGGCTGTTTCTCTGCAAAGAGAACCGGACGAATGATCCGTGTACATGAAAGAATGAATGGGGCCATGTATCGTGAGATTTTGAGTGCAAACCTCCTCCCATCAGCAAGGGCATTGAAGATGAAACGTCGCTGGGTCTTTCAGCATGACAATGATCCCAACACACCGCTCGGGCAACGAAGGAGTGGCTTCGTAAGAAGCATTTCAAGGTCCTGGAGTGGCCTAGCCAGTCTCCAGATCTCAACCCCATAGAAAACCTTTGTAGGGAGTTGAAAGTCCATGTTGATCAGCGACAGCCCCAAAACATCACTTCTCTAGAGGAGATCTGCATGGAGGAATGGGCCAACATACCAGCAACAGTGTGTGACAACCTTGTGAAGACTTACAGAAAACGTTTGACCTCTGTCATTGCCAACAAAGGATATATAACAAAGTATTGAGATGAACTTTTGATATTGACCAAATACTTATTTTCCACCATAATTTGCAAATAACTTTCAAAAATCAGACAATGTGATTGTCTGGATTTGTTTCCACATTTTGTCTCTCATAGTTGAGGTATACCTATGATGACAGTTACAGGCCTCTCTCATCTTATTAAGTGGGAGAACTTGCACAATTGGTGGCTGACTAAATACTTTTTTGTCCCACTGTATATAAATGCTTAGGGGTTCAATGAACACTCTGGAGAATGGGGGACTTTCATACATTAGGAAATCAAGGCTGGATAGAGGTGTAAAATCTCTATCTATTGCACGGTTGGTCAACTTTTGGAAGCATGGGGGGGGGCTCAACTGCTAAACCTGACATTACCAAGGGGCCACACTTAGTAATTACTTAATTATTTTTAGGTATATATGATGTTCAGGGGCTCTGAGAACCCTGGAGAACAAGGAGACTTCCATACACTCAAATCAAGGGCACACACAGGTGGAATTCTCTATTTATTGCACTGTTGATCAAGCTTTGAGTCCCAGGAAGGGGGTCAGTGTATAAACAGAGAATCCCCCCCCCCCAGTATCCACCCTTATTTGAGTGTATGGAAGTCTGAACAAGTTGTGGCCCCCCCACCACATGGGGGCGCCGTCTGACCGGTCCCAACCATCTATGAACCATATAGAACAAAGAAAACACCATGAAATATTCAGGCCCTCCGGTCACCTGGTTGGTCCCGAAATAAGGGACCAATTAGAGAGGAACGCTATTTAAATATTAATGATCTCCCAGTATAATCCAACCACATAATCACCTTCCATCTGCTGCCTGCTCTGAACCCCCCCCCCACCAGGAGGAACATTTCACACCCAGAGCGGCTTATACCAACCCTCTGCCTCACACAGGGGCCTCTCCTAAAGGGGAACGCCGCCCCCCTCCCCCCTTCAGTCTTGCTTCTCTCCTGGACTGTCTGATTTCACTGCACACTGTGAGCTTCTCACAAAGTGCATTAGAAGCTGCAGCAAGTCAAATAGAGCCTGCCTCATTTCCTGGCTCCCAGGTGTGGGCAACTGTGGCTCTCCAGCTGTTGTGGAACTACATGTCCAATGAGGCATTACAAGGCCAACAGAGGCATGATAGGACTTGTAGTTCTGCAACAGCTTGAAGGCCACAGTTGCCCACCCCCCCTGATTTCTACTCCTTTCCTCCACAGCCTGACGGTCCCTGGCCCCACCCCTTTCATTCGTTGGATTTCAGTCCTTTCAAACATGGAAGCTCAACATCACATGTGAGCGTTACCAATGCAAATACAGCCTGCCTGGGTTTTTCTGTCCGGAGTCCAGCTTTAAAGCAAACCGGTGATGAAGGAAATATGTTGGCCGCCATTGCTGAGTCTTCCTCTCTGGCTGTCATGCTGACAGCCTGGTTTGATCCCAAAATGCAGCACAGAGATGAGGATATTCAACTTCTTCACAACCCGTTATTTGCCGCCTGCTTGTTTTGGGCCAGTAGCTTCCAAGTAGCACAGCCAGGCAACTGGTATTTTCAGAAGGCGCTGGGTCATACCACCCTCAGCCCCCCCTTTATGTGACTAGCAGTGTTGGAGTAGGCTTCAGAGGCCGGCTGGTTACCTCAAAGGGCAGTTAAGGTGAACTACAAGCCGTTTTGTTTGGCAGAAGTGCTAAGAAGCTTTATAATATGGCATGGAGGCTTAAAGCAGCCTGAAGGCAGCAACCAAAAACCACTCACCAAAGGGACCGTCCACCCAAAACCGACATTCCTGCTCAGGATGGATGGCAACATTGGACAGCCTTGTTGTTTTAAATTGAATCTATAATTATGTGGAGTCAGTTTTACGGTTTTCTTTTTTAAATTCTATACATAGATAACATTACATATTAAAAGGATTCCCAGAGCAGTATGGGTGAGCTAAAGAGAATACAGCTGAAGGCTGTCTTATCTTACTGAAACTGCCTACAGCGCTGTCCCAACAAGGGGTGGCCAGTGCCTACAGCGCTGTCCCAACAAGGGGTGGCCAGTGCCTACAGCGCTGTCCCAACAAGGGGTGGCTAGTGCCTACAGCGCTGTCCCAACAAAGGGTGGCAAGTGCCTACAGCGCTGTCCCAACAAGGGGTGGCCAGTGCCCACAGCGCTGTCCCAACAAGGGGTGGCCTGAGCCTACAGCGCTGTCCCAACAAGGGATGGCCAGTGCCTACAGCACTATCCTGCAAAGGATGGCCAGTGCTTGCAAAGCTGCCCAACAAGAGATGGCCAGTTCCTCATTCACTCATCAGCTTCAGCTACTTGGCGTTGTAAACAAGCTTTTTACACCAAGGGATGCAAGTAAAAGCTGACAAATCTAAGAACCTGCCTAAAGCTCTACCCGCTGACTGATCTGTAGAATATAAAATACAAAATATTACATATTTTTTGGACCCTCTATTTTTTGACACTTTTTTTTACATTCCCAGTCATATGACTACATAACAGAACAAGCAACTACATACATTTCTTTCTTGACCTTCTATTATACATTTCCCCTCTCTGTGCATTTCCCACAATTCCCACCTCTAAGATGATTGGTGTCTTTTTGCCTCATACATAAAAAGACAGAAATCTCACCTGCATCTCTTTGTCAGAATATTTTTGGGGGTTTTTGCTGCCTTGGCTTTTTTTGCGCAGTTTCCTCAGCTCCAACTGACACTTCTCCAGGGCATCTCCTTTGTTCTTCTGTTCCAGCTGGTATTTCTTTAAAGCCGCCTGTGGAGTAAGGACTAAGTTAGGGAAAGAAAGACTAGGTGTACCAAGATGGTGCCAGGCTATGGAGAAAAGAAGGAGTTGGGGTGCGAAGATGGTCCCAGGCCATGGAGAGAGGTAGTAGGTGTACCAAGATGGTCCCCGGCCATGGAGAGGGGTAGTAGGTGTACCAAGATGGTCCCAGGCCATGGAAAGGGGTGGTAGGTGTACCAAGATGGTCACAGGCCATGGAAAGGGGTAGTAGGTTTACAAAGATGGTGCCAGACCATGAAGAGGAAGAGTGGGGGTGCAAAGATGGGGCTAGTATGCAGAGAGAAGGGGCAGGAATACCAAGGCAGTGATAGACTGTAGTGAGAAGGTGTACCAAGTTGGTGCTAGGCCACAGAGAGAGAGGAGGCAGGTGTACCAAGATGGTGCCAGGATGTGGTGAGAAGGGATGGAGTAGAGGTGGAGCTTGGTAAATGGTAAAAGAAAAGTACAAAACGGATCAGAAGTTTCCTATATAACCAGGAGATGGTACCAATAGTCATGTTCAACTGGACAGGTTTAGTTGTGTTGAAGACATTTCTCCACGGATCCAAGTCGTTTCCTCAAGCGGGCGAAACATCTCAAAACCAAACAAGTCCAGCAGAATGGGACTATTCCCCACCACGCCCTAGGCTGCCATACTTCCCCTTTGCTCAGATTGGCCACCCGGGTACTTTTCATTTTTTCCTCAGTCTGCCTGTTGGTCTGGGTTCACTTACCTCATTCCCCCACCTAATCTCATCTAAACCTTGGGAGTGGTCAGAAGGTTGAGGTTCCATTCTGAGACTGGTGCAGGGTTGCCAACCTTCATGAAATTCAAGGACAGTTTGTAAAATCCGTGATTTTTATAGCTGTCCATGAATGTCCATTATGGACATGTCCATAATGGACATTCATGGACAGATGTAAAGATCACAGGATTTTACAAACTGTGAATTTAGTGACAGTTGGCAAACCCTGGACTGGTGTGATTTTGGGCATCCTACATTGGTGCCCCTCTAAAGCTTTTACAGGATCCTGGCTGGTCCACCTGGAGGCCCCAGGAAGATTACATCTCCCAGCAGGACTGGAAATGTCTTGAACCCCCACCCTATGATCTGGTAGTTTCCTTCAGCCTGTAACCCCTCTCGCTCTCTCCACACCTCTCTCTCTCTCTCTCTGTGTAACCCCCCCCCTACCCCCACCCCTCTTCGCTCCCTCTCTCTCTGTACACCCCCTCTCTACCCCCACCCCTCTTTGCTCTCTCTCTGTGTACCCCCTCGCTACCCCCACCCCTCTTCTCTCATTCTGTACCCCCCCTCTCTACCCCCACCCCTCTCTCTCTATATATATACACCCCACCCCTCTTCGCTCTCTGTGCGCTACCCCCACCCTTTTCTCTCTCTCTCTCTGTACCCCCCCCCTGTACCCCCAACCCTCTGCTCTCTCTCTGTAATCCCCATCTCTACCCCCACCCCTCTTCTCTCTCTCTCTGTGTGCTACCCCCACCCTTCTCTCTCTCTCTCTCTCTGTACCCCCTCCCCCACCCCCAACCCTCTTCTCTCTCTCTGTAATCCCCATCTCTACCCCCACCCCTCTTCTCTCTCTCTCTCTCTGTGCTACCCCCACCCTTCTCTCTCTCTGTGTACCCCCCCCTCTTCTCTCTCTCTGTACCCCCCTCTCTACCCCCACCCGTTCTCTCTCTCTCTCTATACCCCACCCCTCTTCTCTCTCTCTCTCTCTCTCTCTCTCTATACCCCACCCCTCTTCACTCTCTCTCTGTACCCCTCTCTTTCTACCTCCGCCTCTTTCTCCCTCTGTATCTCTCCCCCTCTCCCTCCTCCCACCCCATATACTACCCCTAACAGCACAGCCAGGGCAGATGATGGGGGCACAGTCCAGCACAATGTAACGAGTGAGAACTTTACAGGAGGGGAGGAGAGAGATCAGAGATTCCCTACGACACCATCAGGAGCTTCAACACCCCACCGACCATCCAACACAGACACCAGTTCTGGGGGAATAAAAAACGAAGACTTACATTCAGGTACCGCGAGTCCAGCTCCACCTTCTGCTCCAGCTGGGTCAGCAGTTCATTGTGAAATGATTTCAGCTGAAAAGAGAGAAGTAGGATCTATTAAACTGCACAGTCCACACAGAGAAGACATACCAAGGCCGATGCGTTGCAATGCGTTTTTCCATTTGTAACCACGTAGCTTCTTTTTATTTATTTATTTATTCTAAATAGGTACAGCAAACAAAAATACAAAAACACTGGAAGCGGGTGAAGAGTTCTGTGTGTACATGCGTATATGTCAGATCTTTTACAGATCATTACTTGTGTTTGTTTTCGCTGCAGTGTCCGCAAAGAGAAGTGGCTGCAATGAGACTGCAGGAGATCCGCAGCATGGAGATGTCACAAAGGATGACAGAAACAGTGAAACCGAAAAGAATAAAACTAATAGAAATGTGCACAAAAAAAAAAAAATTGGTTTCTTTACTTTTCCGTTGATTCGTAACGATTCGTAATTTCGTAAGACGCGAGTTTTCATATTTCGGACTCATTCGTATTTTCGTAAACAGATATATTTTCGTTGATACGAAATGATTTGCAATTCCGTTAGTCTAATTTTCTTTGATTCGAAATTCGTAAATTTTGTTAGATAATAATTTTCGTTTATTCGGTACACTACTCGTAATTTAGTAATTGTTACTTTTGTGAGATTTTCCTTTTTTTACGTTGATTCGTACTTTCGTAGGAAATAAAGAATAATAATCCTATGCTTGCTTTTCTAATAAGTCCTCCTGTACTTCCTCCAGTCCAGTCCCTCAGTCACCAGACCGGACTCAGGAATGCAGCGCGACTCCGACACAAAAGGGATAAGCTGATTGGCTAAAGATATTAAGATACATCGCTCACTAATACACTGCGCATTCGAAAGAACGATTCTAGAACACAAAATTACGAACATACGAAATTACGAGCATACATATTGACCGCTTTTCGCGATTCGGCACTGCGTCGCTTTAACTGACAATTGCGCGGTCGTGCGACGTTGCTCCCAAACAAAATTGACGTCCTTTTATACCCACAAATAGAGCTTTCTTTTGGTGCCATTTGATCACCTCTGCGGTTTTTATTTTTTGCGCTATAAACAAAAAAAGCAACAATTTTTTTTTTAAAAACTATTTTTTTTACTTTTTGCTAGAATACATATCCAAAAAAAAAAAAAAAAAAAAAAAAAAAAAAAAATATATTATATATATATATATAAAATTTTTTTCTTTTAATATTACTTTAATTAAAAAAAAAAAAAAAAACAAAAATAAAAAAACACAAACTTTAAAAATAAAAGAATACAAGTCAAAATTTTTCAATTAAAAAAAAAAAATGAATAACAAGATTTATATATATATATATATATATATATATATATATATATATATAAAAAAAATGTATGTGTAAATATATAAAAAAAAAAAAAAATGTATGTGTAAATATATAAAAAAAAAAAAAAAAAATGTATTTCTCACTTTAGGCCAATATATATTCTTCTACATATTTTTGGTAAAAAAAAAAAATCAAAAAATAGGCATATATTGATTGGTTTGCGCAAAATTTATTGCGTCTACAAACTAAAGGATAGATTTAGGGGACTTTTATTTATTTTTTTTTAAATCGTTTTTACTGGTAATGGCGACAATCTGCAATTTTTAGCGGAACTGCGACATTGTGGTGAACATATCTGGCCCCGACTGACACTTTTTGGGGACTAGTGATATTATTACATTGATCAGTGCTATAAAAATGCACTGATCAATGTAAAAACGACACTGGCAGGGAAGGGGTTTAACAATAGGGGGGCGATCGAGGGGGTTAATTGTGTTCCCTGGGTGTGTTCTAACTGTAGAGGGGGGGATGGGCTCACTGGAACATGACAAAGATCACTGGGAGCAGCAGATCTCTGTCATGTCATCTGGCAGAACGGGGAAATCGCCTTGTTTACATAGGCAGTAGCCCGCTCTGCCTCATCTCACCGCGGGACATCAAGTCCGCGGGACGCACGGGCACGCTCCCGCCCGCTATCCTCCCCGCGTGGACTGAAATACAGGTAAAACAATTTGCGCAGGAGAGCCGACCTGCCACAGTATATCTGCATGAGCTGATCAGCTAGTGGTAAAAAAAAAAAAAAAAAAGCATACAATGTATCATTTTTATATAAAAATTTCATATTAAAAAGTATTCCTATAAAAGTTTTATTTATACTCGATACAAAGAAGTATTTGTATAAAATGATCCACTTCACAGAAAAAGCATAAAACCCACAGGAGGACGCAGATCTGCTCTATAACTCATCACCCGGTGACTGGAAGCAAGTCCGATATTAACCACTTCAGCCCCGGAAGATTTTACCCCCCTTCCTGACCAGAGCACTTTTTGCGATTTGGCACTGCGTCGTTTTAACTGACAACTGCGCGGTCGTGCGACGTGGCTCCCAAACAAAATTGACGTCCTTTTTTTCCCATAAAGAGAGCTTTCTTTTGGTGGTATTTGATCACCTCTGCCGTTTTTATTTTTTGCGCTATAAACAAAAAAAGAGCGACAATTTTGAAAAAAAAAAAACGCATTATTTTTTACTTTTTGCTATAATATCCCCAAAAAATATATATACATTTTTTTTTCCCTCAGTTTAGGCCGATCGTATTCTTCTACATATTTATACACAAAAAAAAAAAAAAAAAAAAATCGCAATAAGCGTAGATTGATTGGTTTGCGCAAAAGTTATAGCGTCTACAAAATAGGGAATGGTTTTATGGCATTTTTATTTTTTTTTTATTAGTAATGGTGGCGATCTGCGACATTATAACGGACACATCGGACACTTTGTGACACTATTTTGAGACCATTGTCATTTATACAGCGATCAGTACTATAAAAATGCAATACAAATTCACTGTGTAAATGATACAGGCAGTGAAGGTGTTAAACACTAGGGGGCGATGAAGGGGTTAAGTGTGCCCTAGGGAGTGATTCTAACTGTGGGGGGGGGGGCTTCAAGTCACATGACAGCGATCACTGCTCCCGATGGCTGGGAGCAGCGATCTTTGTCATGACACAAGCCAGAACGGGGAAATGCCTTGTTTACGGTCACGCTGTACACGGCGGGCATGCGATCCCCGGCTCCTAAAGGGGACGTACAGGTACGCCCATTTGCCCACTGCTGCCATTGTGCCGACATATGTCGGCGTGCATCGGTCGGCAAGTGTATAACAGAGAACACTTCAGATTTACTTTATCTACAAAACAAAAAACAAAAAACAAAACACACACACACACAGGCCATTTTATTAGGTACACCTGTTTAATTGCTTGGTAACAGAAATTGCTAATCAGCTAATCACCACTTGTTACATCCAAGGTATGCAGAATACCATCTCTGAATGCACAACACATCAATCCTTGAAGCAGATGGGCTACAGCAGCAGAAGACCACACCGGGTGCCACTCCTGTCAGCTAAGAACAGGAAAATGAGGCTGCAATTCACACAGATCACCAAAATTGGACAATAGAAGATTGGAAAAACGTTGCCTGGTCTGATGAGTCTGGATTTCACCTGCGACATTCAGATGGTGGGGTCAGAATTTGGTGTCATGGATCCATCCTGCCTTGTATCACCGGTTCAGGCTGGTGGTGGGGGGTGTAATGGTGGGGGGGATATTTTCTTGGCACACTTTGGGCCCCTTAGTACCAATTGATCATGGTTTATACACCACGGCCTACCTGAGTATTGTTGCTGACCATGTCCATCCCTTTATGACTACAGTGTCCCCATCTTCTGATGGCTCCTTCCAGCAGGATAATGCACCATGTCACAAAGCTCCAATCATCTCACCACTGGACAATGAGGTCCCTGTACTCCAATGGCCTCCACACTCACCACATCTCATCCAATAGAGCACCTTTGGGATGTGGTGGAACGGGAGATTCACATCATGGATGTTCAGGCGACAAATCTGCAGCAACTGCGTGATGCTATCATGTCACTATGGACCAATTCTGAGGAACGTTTCCAACACCTTGTTGTATCTATGCCACCAAGAATGAAGGCAAAAGGGGGTCCAACCCGGTACTAGCAAGGTGTACCTAATAAAGTGGCCGATGAGTGTATGTATAATATATATACACATACACACACACACACACACACACACCAATCTCCATTTCTCCGATATCCTGATCCCGCTCAGTTTTTCGGAGGGGCTGAAGAACGATCGTTCTCCATAGAGGTCTTGGCTTCACATTTTAGATGAGCTCAGCAGCGAGGAGCGTGCCAGCCCCGGACGCAGTTTTCTGTGCGGCGGAGTCCAGGACAGGAATAAGACGCGCTGACAGGTCTGCCCGGAAGGATGAGGCTGAAGTGTGATGGAGAGATTGGAGAACAGATGGCGGCACATATGGAGAAGGAGCAGACACACAGATCGGCAGGTGGGAAGCGAAGGAGGGAGGGCGGGCAGAGGAACATCTACCTAACAG